>VUQK01006317.1:1669-16332 GCA_015106715.1 Bujurquina vittata | reverse complement strand
TTCCTGACCTGACCGATCCTGAGGAGAGACTGCCCCCCCCCCCACCCCCCCGGGGCCCAGTTATGTCCGGCTGCAGAGCTCAGGATGATTCAAGCCTAAAGACATTTCCTCCAACCACAAGTACAGTTGGCTGCGACTCTGGTTATATAAAAATTATATTTTTTTCCCCATCCTCTCTCAATACTCTGAACTGAATGAGGCAGGGATGATGTAATGAAAATCAAGAGGAAGAAGACTGAGGAGAAAACTTTTGGTGATCCCATAGAAGAAATTAGATCTCTTTCTTTGATAGCAGGCATAAAGATGTTTTTGGCGCAGCTAGATGCCACCAATGTGTATCTTCCTGTCACTTGTTTTCCTGGTCAAAATCAAAGTAGCTGGAAGACGGTGTTTCATCTTACTAATAATTCTAGAAATCTCAGTATGCCCTCCTTTCATCAGATCCACCTCAGACTTGGCAGGTATGTTGCTGGGAACCCAAATAAGTGCCCACTTTAATGCCATTTTAAAGAATGGTTCTCACGTTTCTGCTACAAGCTGTTCTCTCCTAATTGTCACTTTAAACTTTATGATTGGCTGCATGTTCCATAACACTCATCGAGACAGGTGAGGAGTTGAGGTCAGGAAGGAGCAGTGCTGAAACGAGCCAGCTGAAGCTGTTCAGGCATCTGATCAGGACACCTCCCCATGGAGGTTTTCCAGGAATGCCCAAATGTGAGGAGACCCTGGGACAGACTCAGAGCTCGCTGGAGAGATCATATATCTGCCTGGGAGCACCCCGGGATCCCCTAGGAAGACTTGGAAACCATTACGGGATTAGAGGTCTTGAAAAACCTGCTTATCCTGCTGCCACACCAACCCAACTTTGGATAAATGGAAGGAAAGGATGGATGAATGGATCTGATGCATTTAGGGGAAATCTGTAAATTGTAGCTACAAAAACTGACACAGCTCTAGTCCCTGCATTAGGCTACTCATCTTTTCTATTACTGGTGACTTCTCACCTGCGTAACCTCTTCATATCCATCAGGTCCCTGCACACCCCTCCAGGTTGGCTTTTGCTTTGGCCACATGCTCACAGGCAAACTTCCAGAAAAGAGAATTACCTTTCAAATGAATTCTCAAACACTGTGGCATCACATTTTTTCTATTAAAAGCTTTTCCATTTGGCTGTTCCAAACATGTAGAAATTGCACAAACAGGCGTGGAAATGATCCAAACGGAAACCCTGCCCTCACACTGAACCCTGGGGCCCATGATGGTGGTTTCACTGAAAGTTAAAGACATTAAACACTTCTCATGAAACCCAGCATGAGCTCAGAGGCTGCAGTCTTAAGGTCACCACAGAAAGAGTCCAAAAGGGGAAAAAATTCAACGCTTTTCATCTTTTGATACAAACAGCTGATGAATGCAAAATAAGACCAACAAGCTGCAGCTGTGCAAGAAGCGGAGTCGCCTTCCTCTGGCGCCCAGGCTTCTTTCCTAAACTCAAACTATCATTACAGGAGACACCCACAGAGCACCTTAAACAAGGATGGATCAGTACATCTTCTGATTGATGTAAAAGACATATGGGAAATCCAGCACATGCACAAACATATTCATACGGTACAACATTCGAGATACCCAAATATATAGTACTAGTCATCCTACATCCGACAGCTTTTTACTGGAATTATTCGATTTCATCATGAACACTTCAAAGATTCAGGCTGGAACAAATGAGGAAGCAGGATCCACTGTGTGCCTCACACATGCCTGCAATAGAGGAAGTTCATTCTAAGGAAGCCCCACAGAGCCAAAAACTTATGACATGAATTAGGTCCTACTTTTTGTCACCTCAGAAAAAAAGATATAAGTGCTGGAAAAATGGCAGCTTGAAAAGCAATAAATATGATGTGGGGCTGGAAATTGGTAAATGTTCAGTATGGATTGTGTTTTATTAAGTACAAGGCCAGAGCCTTGGAAATCTGCTCCCTTTAACATCCTATGGAATTTCCCTCGCACTGGAAAGTCCCACTTAAGCTTCAGAGAGCTGTGTGTGTGTATGTGTGTGTGTGTGTGTGTGTGGTCGAAGGGGAGCTGCACTACTGGCCAAATAACACAGTTTATTGTATTACGACTGCTGGCGATAATGTTGAAAACCACAGCTGGATAAATTTGGATACCTCACATGACATTTATTTATTAAATGATTCACCCTTAGCATATATTATTGATAAATGATTAAGAGAGTTATTGTGAAGAATTATAACTTATTTCATGCAAAGTGTTATTAAGAAAACCATCCATCAACATTCAGCAGAGAAACCAAAGCCTTACCCTCCCCAGCCACCATCTCCAGTTCTTCCGGGTGGGACACTTTGGCGTTCCAAAGCTGGCTGGGAGACATACTCTCTTCAGGGCAACCTGGGCCTGCCCTGCAGTCTCCTCCCAGTGGAACAAACCAGAAACACTTCATCCTAATCAGATGATGGAGGAGCAGTGGCTCCCACCATATCGCTAATGCTGGTGCATGCTGTGCTTTGGTGCCGTTTCATCTTGAGGTGCGCCTCTTTTTGGCACCAGAAGCACAAACAGGCTGAAGACATGAGTGCATGGTCTGAGTCCGCATTTACTGCCACTTCATGAAATATCAGCACAGAGCTCAGGGATACTCAGATTACAGGAAGGAAGATGCTGGGAGGGCTTGGAAAGATGAGACTTTCTGGAGAAAGCTTTGAAAAACACACTGTAATTATTTTACTTCCCGTTTCAGCTTCCTTCTACTCCCTTCTACCCACTGCTCAGGAGAAGACCCCCAAGTGCCAGTATAAATGGTGACGGGGCCGTGATGATGTCACAATCAATGTGGTGTGGTGACAACAGATTAGGCACAGTGGTGCGCTCAGACTGCCTCACTTCTGCCGATCGCTTCCCTGATTTAGTGAATTGGGTCACGGCCCACAGCTCGTGGCCACAGTGGACCGAAGCTCGACCACTAAAACGACAAATTTGCCCCAACTGTTTCAATAATTTCAACGAGCTGTTTTGTTTTGTCCGTGTGGAAAAAAATTCAGTAGAGAAATGGCTAAACAGCAAATTTATTCTAGAAAAATTGTAACCGGTTTTACTTTGGTGTTTATTAACTTTATTAACAGAATTTTTACTTATTCATTTTATTTCTCTCTTATAACACCTAAAGTTTAATAGTGAAAGTTACACTGTAGGCTTCAGTTGGTTCAAAATGTATTAATTCAATATTAACCGGTTGGACAAAGTGATGAAAGATTAAAACGTAGCTCAAGAGCTGAGCCGTGTTTAACACATGAATACGCGTTATGACACGGTGATGCAATTTAACAATGGTTTTTGCTGCTTCATGCTGGTAATTTTCAAAATGTGCGTTACAGAAATCTTAGCATTCCGTGACACACGTCAGTTTGCAGTGAATTTGAACCCTGTTGATGCTGTTAAATCATACGATTTTATGCAGCCAGCTGTAAAAGCCACATTTAGTTTAGCCTTTGTAAATTGGTCCGAAATGCATGTTTGGTGAAAATAAGCAGATTCCCGGTGAGTCATGAGGAAACATGTCCAGACAGCCAGAGTCACAGGGGAGCCATCATGTAGCCCACACACTTTCACCCGAGCATATGCAAACACACTCACGAATGCAGAGACGCGAGTGAAAGACGAGGAGATCTGATTACTGCACCTGTGGCTGAACGCGGCAGTTCTACACTATTTTCAGCTTAATCAACCCCCAAAACATCTACGTTAGGCCCCGTGGACGAGGCACGTGCTGCTGACATTCATTTTGAGAAATAGCTTCAACTTTTGGTCTTTTCATTGATCTCAAAATGCTGAGTTCAGTTTCTTGTGGTGAAAATCTTGAAGAAAACAACTGAGGATCATACAGAAGAGTCCTTAGAAACTGCAATGAGTTGTATTTGTACTGGCAGACAGTGGCAGCTATCCTCACTGGGCTGAGGAAGACACTAAAGCTCTGTTCATACAGGATCATTTGGGAGGGGGTGCCACGTAATTATTAGCAGAGAGGAAGAAACCCTGCTGAACTGGATATTTATAAACTGCAACACCATTTTCTGGGAGAAAAACAAGGTTTTCCTTATAACGCAGCTACAATGTTTATTTTTAAACTGTAAATAAAATTAAGGCAGCATGGTGGCGTGGCGGTTAGCACTGGTGCCTCACAGCAAGAAGGTCCTAGGTTCGATTCCACCCCGGCCCGGGGCTGTCTGTGTGGAATTTGCATATTCTCCCCGTGTCTGCACGCGTTCTCTCCGGGTACTCCAGTTTCCTCCTGCAGTCCAAAGACATGCTGTTAGTGGGGTTAGGTTAATTGGAGAATCTACATTGCCCACAGGTGTGAATGGTTGGCCTGGTGACCTGTACAGGTGTACCCTGCCTCTTGCCCTATGACAGCTGGGATAGGATCCAACCCCCCGCAACCTGAAGAGGATGGATGGTAAATAAAATGAAAGTAAAGGATGGTGGGAGGGAGGGAAGCCCTGCATCCATCTAAGAAGGAAAAATCATTCATCTTCTGTGGTAGCAGCAAGGGATTTGTTTTTATTTATTATTGTCCACCAATCAGGTTGTGTGATTGGTTTGGGTGTTGTCTGTCTGTTGGATAGCGGGTTCCTCAGAAGTTCTAGAGAAAATTGCTTGAGAACTCGGCCCGACTTAGCAACGATTCACTTTTGTCATTGATCTGGACATAGATTTACTCATACTCAGCCAAAATGTCACACATTACAAGTACATTATTAAAGAGAAATAAGAAAGAAACCGGCCCCATACTGATGTTCTCATGAAAATATCATCAGCTAATTGCATCCAAGTATCCATTTGGCTCCAGGGACTCAGCTCACGCATGGATTCACTTCTCTTGCATAATCAAAGTGCCCGAGCAGCATTCCTTTGAGGAAGTTTAAATTTGATGAGCAGCAGACGTACGAGGAGAGCTGAATGATGTGTGTGTGCAAACAGGTTACAGGGACCTAAATGTGACGTTCTGGAGCGAGGCTCAGATTGTGTTTTTATATTGTCAGAAAATATCACAGTAACAAATTTCAACTGAGGCAGATCAAATTATCACGATCACTTCTGAGCTATAACTCAGCATCAGCCTAACCTGTGATTTCATATTTAGGCTGCTGCTGGTTAGCCTGAGTCATAAACGGAGGTTCGGCTCTCGCCGCCAAACACATCAAGTCGGGTCGATTTGACTCAGAATTTGTTCAATGTGCAAGTTAAAGGACGGCAAGTGTTCAGATCGGGGATTCCTGGGAGCAGCCCAGAGCTACACAAAGGGGCAACCCTGAAGGAGTTTTGGGGTTTTTTGGCCCCTGAATTGGACTTTGATCCTAAACAGGAGGTGGTGCAGGGTGGAGAGTTGGGATTGCTCCCATAAGGCTTCTGCCCACTCTCACTCCTCTCATGAGGTGCTGCAGGCAGCACTTCTCAGCACAAAGGGTCTGGTAAAAACACTTTACACCACCTGCTCCACACCAAACATCACACAGACACATTCAGAGATGAGCTGCTCGGCACATTTAGCAGCTCCACTTATTTTCCTCTCAGGACTCTCAGGTACAGTCCAAATCACACATGCACTCACATAAACTGACATCAACTATGAGCTAATGCTCCACTGAGTGTCCCACATTTAAATGTGAACTGCTATTCTTTCTTCTTTATTAAATAATTCATTAGAAAAAGCATGAAGCCAGTGAAACTGAAGTCCAACCTTGACTCTCCAACCTTTCAGCTACACACTCACCTGCTATCTGTGTGTGGGCTGCATGATGGCGCTGTGACAGGCTCCCCGTCAACACCTTTCTCATGACTCAGCTGTGATCTGCTCATATTCACTGAACGCGTGTGTGCGTGTGTGTGTGTGTGTGTGTGTGTGATGTAAGGGGGCTGGAAGCCTGACATACGTCAGAGTGTGATACATGCCTGGGCAGAAAACAAAGCAGCTCACACGTTCACACCACAGTCACCGATGCCTTTTAAAAGCTGGGGGTCTGACGCATGAAGGCGCAGACAAATGTAATGCCCCCCACCCACTCCTCACACTGCATTTTACCATGTTGTGGTCACAAATCCATTAAATAAAAAGTGTGCTGTCAGTTTTGCAGTAGCTGCCGTTGCATTCGAACCTCACCAACACTGCAGAGCTTTAAATTATAAATAAACTAACTTGATTTAACTTGTTATTCTTTTAATCATTTATTTTAATTTAGCACCAGTCAAGCTTTTTCCGGTCATCACCAGGACGAGAAAGTTCAACCCAATACTTTCCCTTTGAAGCTGAGACGCAACATTAAATACACTAAGTTCAGCCTCACTTTGAACACTGGAAATTCAATAGCTCACTTCTGCTCCTTCAGTTCTTCACACCATTCAATCACGTGCCTACACTTAAACCTTAAATTTAACACCGCCCATTAAAGATCTCTTTTCATACATTAATCCCGGCTCTGCGCTGAGTTCCACAGGCACCAGAGAGACCACAAACACAAACCACAGGAGAGAGACGGCAACAAGTACATGTCACTGTCTTCTGACAATTAAATGATCAGGACCTCTGGGTATTTTTAATGGCACATGGGTGTCATTTATCATCCACAACCTGCATGAACCAAAGGGTGAATGGCAGTGGTGGACTCGCAGGAGAGGGTCCTTGAATGTGCCCGATGGGTGATGCTGTAGCCTACCTCCATCATCTGGAGAAAGCTCCTCCAGCTTAATAGTGGATGTCCGGCTTCACTCGTCTTCATCTGTCTTCTCCTCTCAGAGAGTGTGGATGGCTTTGGACTGGCCTTTATCCTCTGGGCAAACTAGTCTGTGTGCTGATGGATCCTAATGGAGACCAGTTCTGCTTTTTTATACGTTATACCATTTTAAATCACATAGCTCTTGTTGCAGTGCTGGATGTTCACATTAAACATGGCCACAATTTCAAATAAGGAAGTCAGTGCATGTACAGTAGTCCCTGTGATCCAAAGACTCTATTTCACATTGTTTTTTCTACTCTGGAATCTGCATGACGTCACAAAGACGGGCTGTACCTATATGGCTGCCGGCCTTTCAACCTTCTTTTTGTGAGAAGCAGCCAATTAGGAGAAAGTTGGATTAATGGGGGCGGGGATTCAGACAGAGGGCAAACTGAGGGGCTGCTTCAAGGCCCTGGATAAGATAAAGACAGATTATTTTTCAGCTGTAAGTGACCCAAAACTACTGCAGCAGATTTCACAAAGAAAAGTGCACCATGATTTTGTGTTTGGAGAAAATCCAGGGTGAGAGGTGAAACAGTAGGGTCAAAATGAAGCCTAGCTGCCTTCTAATGAAGCTTTTGGGATTACAGTGACCTGAATGACTGAGAATAAACACAGAAATCCGCAGCTAAACAGATTTTGCCCACAAAAAATCAATAAAAAGTGCTTTTCTGAGTACATTTAGTCCTCATCCCGTAACTTGACCAAAATCCTTGACTAACAAATTAAGTCTTAATTCGGATGATCTTTCTTCTTCCCCCCTGCTGCTGCCAGAAACAAATGTACCACCATCCAGCAACTGAAATGTTGCTCCTTAATTATTCTGGAGAATTACATTCAAGCACAGCTCCTTTTGGAGAGGGGGACATTTCCCCCACAACATATTTTTTCGTTAATGTAATTTGTAGAAACTGCGGCAGTAACAAATGACTGAAGGTGGTGTGTAAAGCTTTTATTCCAGCAGTCGGGCCTTTCTGCCAAGAATATGTGGCGAGCTGGCAGCAGGAGAACAACACAAACAGCAGCACGGAACATTTGTCCCTCACATTTAGGTTTGAACACTCAGAAATGACCGAAAACATTACATCTCTGAGTAAACACGCCGCTGAACGCTTTAACATGTGCGCGTCTGTGGAAGGTAAACGATGGAGCTGAAGAAACTTCCTGTTATTCCTTATGAACGACACGCGGAGCCAACATCATTCATTTCAGTGAGGCTAAAAGCCTTTATTTTCCACTTCAGCAGAGCCATCACATGCTTGTTGTTCCTTGCTATTACACCAAAGGGAGTTGGGGTCCCGGCTATTTTAAGAAAAAGAAAACCTTAGCCGTATCTCATTTTGCAGCCAGACTACATATTTCCTTTTCAGCTCCAACAAGACAGACGCATGACTCACAAATGTGTCTTTAAAAGACGAGGCTGAAATGTCAGGAGAACTGCTGGCTTCATAAAGAAAAATATCCACTTTCAATAGTGCTGGAATTAAATCTAAAAAGGTCAAAAAGCACATTTTCTCACAGCCTACACTTCCTGCTTGATGTGCAGAGACCAAATCTGAAATACGAGGTGTACTCATACACACTGAACCGATATCAAAAAAATCAAAAACCCCACCTGATGTAAATTCTTCTTCTCTCCCTGGACATCCCATTCTGACCGCTTACACTGAGCTATCTGACATTTCATCACCTCAAACCTGACATCACACCACAAACTCTGTCTCAAAATACCCAAATTAATGTGGAGGATCATCACTGCTGATGATGGCTGAGCCCAGAGGGAGCACATCAAGTCAGGAGGTCTCCTGATGTTCACACATTAAACCGTACACACCAGCCACCAAACCTTAGCATCTGGCATTCAAAATAAATATGAGGTTCACCCCATCCCAACAGAAGCTCGTTTAGAAGAGGAGAAGAAACAAAGAAAGGTGGGAAGAAGAAAAGAAGGAACACGTTCAGTACAGGAGACTCTATGAGGAGCCGGTCTGGGTGTGCCTCCTGTGATTATTTCTCTTTCAGAATTAGCAATAAGGGGAAAATACTTGTGCAAAATATTAAATCAAGTGCAGAACATCGACTTTGAGTTCCTGCCAGCAGATCCTGTACTCAAGCCCTCACACAGTGTTTGTCTCCTCGATTCGAGCACTTGGGAGCGCTTTCTTACTACAAGCTTCATTCACACACTTTCATACAAGCATTTATTTCCTGTGTTTGAGCACTTCTAATCTAACGTTCATGCACTCACATCTGGGGCGACTGGAGGTCCAGTATGCACCTTGACCGAGGATACTTGGATGTTGGAGGAGCCAGGGATCAAACCACCAACCTTCCCCCTGCGCTACCACCTTCTAGTGACATGAATTTATCACAGGACGACCAAGGAGGAGCGTCTGAATCCTCTCAATGCTCCTTAATTAGGATGTACATCTTCAGCTTCCTGTTCTCTCACAGACCAGCAAAACTCCACCATCCTTCTTTTGTTTGGCACCTGTGATGGCCAACCACAAACACCGACTGTGACCATGTGGTAACCAGTTCAGTTCGGATGGCAGCCACACCATCGTCGACCCCAAGGCTGTCCTGCCCTGATGTACGACACCTATCGCAGTTATGGTGACGCAATTATCCCAGCTAGAGAAACTAAACCTCGATCGCTCAGACAGATCCAGGCTTTCTCCTGCTGCCATCAGATGCTACCTCCTGTCTAGATTTCAGCACAGCTTCACTCTGGAAGGAACTTTTCAGAAACTTTAGGTCTGTTTTAAGCAGCCCAAAGCTTTGTTTGTGCATTAAAACTAATATCCTGTGTGGCGTTCCACAGGCCAGCTCTCTTTATAAATATCACACAGCTCTGATGTGTCATTTATGATTATGGAAAATTTATATGAGGAAGAAAAAAGTCACAATAAAGCTGCTAATTCCTCATGTGTCACTTTACAGCCATAAACACAAAGCTTATCGCACTTTTGAAGCAACTGAATTAACATTTAATAGATCCAGAAAATCACACTTTTTAACAATAAATACTAAAAATAATGAGCACATTCATTTTTATTTTTAATTCATTTTATTCTGGGTTAACTCTGAACAGGGCTTTGTTTCTCTGCTCTTTGTCTGGAGAGCCAGAGGAGTGAGGAAGACGTCCACTTTTACTCCTCACTAACGCCATCTCCTGGCTGTGGCAGTGCCAGCATGCCGGCCCCGCCGCTCAGACAAAGAATGAGGGCAGGCCGCCAGCAGCTCGCGACCGAACAATAGACAAGACGGAGCGAGGGGAGGAGTGGCTGTGATGCAAAGGCACGAGGTCAGCCAGGTCCTGGATCAACGTCCACGAACAGGTCACGGCGCAGAGGTGAAACAACCGAGGCGAGCAGGAAATGCAGGTTACCGGGTGGGCTGTGCTGCCCTGCTCAACAACCACCTGCCTGCAGTCAGCTGCCAGAGAAAATTCAGTCCCCTCTGTCCTCTCTCACACACACACACACGCGCACACACACACACACACACACACACACACTGCTGGATGTCTATTTAGGCCAGTGACTTTCTAACTTTACCGTTCTTCCACCTGACCCACCTACAGGCTGCTTCTGGAGCTTCTGACTGATGAGCAGGAGGAGAACACAGACAAGAAGACCGCTACAATCAGAACTACACACTGCAGCTTCCAAAACTACTAAAACTACACATAACTACTACAAGTACTACCAGAGCTCCAGCGAGGTGGGAGAAAAACTCGAGTCAAGTGTGGAAACGATGATTCAGATAAATCTGACGAAGAACACTGGAATGGTGTTAAGATGAAACTCTTTAATCCTCATACGTTTTTTCATTATATAAGGAAAAATACTACTGGGTATCGTGCGAGGCTTTTAAGTAACACAAATCTTTTTTAAAAATATGCTTTTTATTTTGATAAAATCAACCAGCAGCAGAGAGAAAAGCCTTTAAAGGACCCTTTATTAACGCTGCGCCCTCAGAACTCATGGTTCTGATGATTTGACTCAAAAACATTAATATAAACCAACTATCAGAAATCCACCACTGCCTTCTTTAACCAAACAAACATCATGGAACACACTAATAACAGCACATTTCCAAAATTACAGCGCGAACGGCATGCTGGGTAATGCTAGCTAGCCAGGTAGCTAACAGGTGGGAGGGGCTCTGTGCTGCATTCAGGAGCAGCAGAAACCGGTAGAGACTGAAGCACCGAGAGCAAAGATGATTCAGGACAGCAGCGATTTCTGCTGCTTTAAATCAAAAAAAAGCAGCTGGTCATATGATGGATGTGGGCGGGGCTCCAGAAGTCCCGCCCACACACAGTTACAGGGAACCAGGTGAGGCAAAGATAATCTTATTCAAAGCAGGTGTTTTTAACTGCAGACAGAATCAGTGGAAGAATGAATCCAAAGCTGCACTTCATTAACGTTAACAAGCCAGATGAACCATATATCTATAATAATAACTTAATTTGTATAGCAGTTTTTAAAACTCACAAAGTGCTTCACAGTTTGAATAAAGCCGCACATTAAAGAAAAGAATACATGTTCCAGAACACAGACACATAATCACCAACAGTCTTACATTCATTCTAACATTCACACTAACACACACACACACACACACACACACACACGTGATGTGAACTGTGGGCAAAATTAATGGGAGAAAATTTACTAACTTATTTACTATTTTATATATTTACTAACTTAGCCATCATTTAAAGCAAACCACAGACTCAGCCGAGCTTACAGGCCAAGGAAGGCTGTTCCAAAGTTTAGGAGCTCCAGCCTCCAGCCTGATGGCCTCTGGCTTTGAAATAAGAGCATGGAACGGTTAGCAGACCCTGATCAGGTGATCTGAGAGGCGTACATACACTCTTGCAGAAACTTGTGGATAAGTTAATAAGAGAAATTTAAAGTGGACTGGAAGCCAGAGAAGGGAAGCAAGAATGTGCTGGTTCTTGTTAGCAGCCTAGCTGCTGCGTTCAGGACCAACAGAAGTCGGGAAAAGAGAGTTTTCACAGTGTGAAAAATGAAAGCATGGACAGCAAAGGGTTGATCTTTGCGATGAACGCAGACTGTAAGAGGCTGCCTCTAGAGCCCTGGGCAGGTTTGTGTTACCAGAGCCTAAGAGTAGATTAGTTATGGTTTTTATGTTTTATTGCTTAATTTATGATAGACAGATATAAAGTACATCATATGCACTCCTGAACGAGTGGCGATTGTAAAGCTGCACTGCAGCAGCAGACAGTAATCACCCAACTTGTCCTCTTTGTTTGAGACTTGTGTGACGGCACTGAGGTGATGTGGAGTGGGCGAGCCCAAAAACGAGCAACCGCAACAACATTCATTCATATGAGCATGTACCTGAAATGTGCCCTGATGCAGCTTCCCTCTGCTGTATAAATCTCAGGTATTGTGGGAATTTTAACTTTAAGCCTAAAAACAGATTTCCTGAAAATTTAAGAGGAAGACGCCTGCTGGCTGCGAAAGAACGAGTCAACATCTGCAACGATTTAATATGTCACACTGAGCTGAAGCGTCCAGCATGCCTGGGAAATATCTGTGAGTCACTGACAATAACAACCAGCAAACATTTTGTGGCCATCATCTTTTCTCAACATCTAATCTTGATTGAAGAACAGTCCCATAATGAAAGCTGTGCCAGTGTCGCAGGCTTAATGTGTCTGCTGGCAGCACTTCACGAACAACATCTGGACGTCCTCGATGGACTTTTACCAGGAGGAAGAACAGAAACTGTTTCACATTATCTTTTTAAAAACAGAACAAAATAAAGCAAAGAAAATTCTCAGTAGAAAGAAACTCAAGTCTGGAGACTGAGCTAAGTGGAAGAGATGCTGATTTACAATGCTGACATCAGGGAGCAGAGACCAAGCAGCAACTGGAAGGATTTTACATTGATTAGCTCAGGAAGTAGAAGCTTGTGGGCTACATGGATGCACAGGTTAGTAATATGTGGGCAGTAAAATTCTAAATTGTGAACTCTGAACCCGAGCTACTTCATTTTAATCTTTTTGAACTGAACTTTGAGCTCACTCATGCGAGGGCTCGTCTCCCCCAGCAGCATCACAGCAGTTCATGAAATAGTCACGACCTCTAACCTATTGACTCATGCTCCTACCCGCCCATATTTTTGTGTCCATGAACATGATTTAAAAAAAAAAAAATTTTTGGTCATGTTCATGTACACAAAATGAAATTTTTCCACTTTTAAAAGAGGATAGACCTGGTGGTGGAGTTCATTTCACTATTCACAGCAGAGAGCACAGTTTGAGACACACACATTCAAATTTTTACACTTCATTTGTATTTATTTAAATATTAATTTAAAATGTATTATTATCTTTAGAAAGAATTCAGTTAGGTTTAGGCATTTAAAACAAGGTGAGGTTTGGAAAAAAGAAACCCAATTAAAAAAATATAACGCATAAACAGCCTTACAGCCTGCCTCCTACAGGGATATAAAAGTCTATGAGAGCCTACAATAATACAGAGAAAACCCAACAGTCAAAATGACCCCCTATGAGCAGCACTTGGTGACAGTGGGAAGGAAAAACTCCCTTTTAACAGGAAGAAACCTCCAGCAGAACCAGGCTCAGGGAGGGGCAGTCATCTGCTGAGACCGGCTGGGGCTGAGGGGAGAGAATTTATAATTTCAGGATTGTGACACTGTGAGCTGTAGACAGCTTTTAGAACAAAATTCAAATGTTTACGTTTCAGAACCCAGGCTCAGTGTTCTTCTCTACATCACAAGACGCACACATATGAACATCTTGTTGAGCCTTGAAGCCACCACTATTCATACTGGTACTTACTGGCATTCCCCTGAACAATAAAAACCCTCCACATCGTCACTGGTCGAGGAAGTGAAAACAGAAAGGAAAGCAATAATGTTTTCCTTTTTTCCAGAGTTTTCTTCAGAAAATCTCAACTTTTCAAGCTGCTGCAGCAGCATCCTGCGTACGATCTGAGTGTCTCTGAGCTCCTGTACTGATGTAGGACTGGAACGGCAGGAGCACGACCACTGAGAAGTGCGCAACAAGCCAAAATGCCAACGCACTTCACGCGTTGGCAGCTGCCGCTCATAAGAGCAACAATGGTGCACATTGTATATAACTAATACAAATGTTTACCTTCTTAAGTCTACAAGTGAATAAGATAATGTGGCTCTGGAGGTTCTTAATGAAAGGCAATCATTCTTTTCTTCCTACACATTTCTCTCTTCCTAGCTACACCTTTCCTAAACAGACAACAGACTTGTTGATGTGAGCTTCAAAGATCTCAGGCTACATTTCAGAAATAAAAACAGAGAAAAAAAAAATCTAGATCAGCCAGAGAGAGGCAGTGCAGAAAAGAAGCCGTGCAGGAGAGAAAGGGAGAGGGGAGGAGGGGGCAGGAAGGAGGAGGTAGTCAATAAATTTCCGAGGGGAGAGGGAAGGACTGATGAGGTGGAGAATGCTTCGTGGCTGTGGGATCCCAGCAGGGCTCGGCTGGGACTGGAAACTGTGTCAAGGACGACCGAGGAAGAGATGGATGAGTCAGGAGCAGCAGAAAGCCCCCGCTGGTGCACGCACACACATGCTCAGCGTGGAGCCCGATTCCACGTCCGATCGCACCGACGTCGAGTCCTTACTGATTTATAAGGTCATCAACAGCAGCCTTCCACTCAAGAGAGGCGAGTCGATACGAGACGCAACAAACTCGCCACAAGACAAATCAAACCTCAGCAAAGTAAATCTTCACTCCTTCAGCCAAAGTTCTCAGGTTCAGGCTGGGCATTTTCAGGTCATCACAGGAGTAAAAAAAAAAAAAAAAAAAAAAAAATTTTTGTTTTTTTTATAACACC
>VUQK01006311.1:1215-11809 GCA_015106715.1 Bujurquina vittata | reverse complement strand
CCATCCATTTGCTTCCGCTTCTCCTTTTCAGGGTCGCGGGGGGGCTGGAGCCTGTCCCAGCTGACATAGGGCGAGAGGCGGGGTACACCCTGGACAGGTCGCCAGTCTGTCGCAGGGCTAACACAGATTTACAAACAACCATTCACACTCACATTCATGCTCTCATTCACACCTATGGGCAATTTAGATTGGCCAGTTTACCTAACCCCAGTAAGTGCATGTCTTTGGACTGTGGGGGGAAACCCACGCAGACAGGGGGAGAAGTGTAAGTGCACTTGCAGTGCTTCAATCATGTTTAATTATTCTTTGAAATATTTTGCACGATTTTGTGTGACATTTAAAAATACTAAATCATATTTTGACTTGGCATAGAGCTTTAGAGGAAGTCCCAAACGGTCACTTAGCAAGTCTCTGAAAAGTGGTCTAAAGAAAGAATTTCCAAAAATCAATAGTTAGGATAAAAAGACACTTTATAGAGCAAACTGAAGAACATCTTTACTCCCTTTTAAGCAAGCCTCTTCTCTCACAGCATTCGAAGCATTTTGATCTTAGATCAAACAGAAGATGTATTTTGCGTTCCTCTGCGATACCAGAGAACCTGCTTCTGTCAGTAGCTAATGATGATGCTGACCTTTGTGACCTTATACAGTAAGAGGGCTTTTAGTGGCTTGCCATAATTTTAAAATAAATGCTATGTGGGCTGGTTGAGTCATCGTGGCTTTTCAAAGGGAGGATTATTTATTAAAGGAGCATCTAGCTATATATAACGTATTGCACAAATATCTCCCGGTGACAAAAACATTGCATCATCTGGCATCACTGGCACGGCTTTTTCATGGCACAAAAAAGTAAAGTAACTAAAGACCCACCATTGCCATCCAGAGTAGAGGAAAAAATTTTTGGGATATAATTTTTTACATATACTGTACTGTAACACTCATACAAACATGTTGTTTTGCCACAATAAAGAAAAGACAAATAAAAGCTCGAAAAAGAACCCATAACAAGTGCACTGAAAAGTTCCCACGCTGACGGGAGTTTGTTTGACTTCAGCGCGATGAATTGTAATGGCTCTGTCATCACGGTCAGACTTTGAAAGGAGAGATCAATATAGTTTGGTCTGCCACCGGATGTGAAGTGGCAAGGTCTGCATGCAGACGCAGCATTAGTAAAGGCAACCAAGATACTGGCAGAGGAGAAAAAAAATCATCTTTTATTATTTAGGATCACAGAAGGAAGCAATTTAACAACAAAACACAAGGACACACACACACACACGCACATAAATGCCATTTTTTGAAGTTAAAAGTCACGCACGTATCCTCTCTTCTTTTGTTCTTGCTCATAGTTGATGATGAGAGGAACTGTACATCACTGAACTGACAGTCGGCTTCTTGTTACCTTGACAATAAGGAGCTGAATAAACATTTTATGCATGCGTGCGTGTGTGTGTGTGTGTGTGCGCGCGCCCCTCAGAAATCCAGTAAACATCACTAACCACCTCTCCTTTACTCTTATTCTCAAAAAAATATTAATCTTCCAGGAACATCCAAATCACTCATATGATTGAAACAGGTGAAAGTGAGTCGCGATAATAAACTGGAAGTATTTCTGTGAGAATACAGGAAGTAGGGTATGGGAAAACAGAAAAGATACTGCCTTTTTATTTTGCACCTTTCTGCAGCAATGGCAACAAAACAAAGCTGGTTTTGTTTTGCGATTGCAGCTCCACGTTGGGTGGATACGAGGTGACATCTGTTCAGGAATCCCTGCTCATGCACCTGAAAGGCTTTGGCGCACTTCTTCTGAAATAGAGAGATTAATAAATGTCCCTCTGACTGCTTAAGGAAAAAAGAAAAAAGCATCCACACGCTCACATCCGGTGCTGTGAGTGTGTGTTTGTGTGTGTGCGTGCAGCAGCATCATCGTCGGCACAATATGCTGTATGTTATCTTCACACAGCCACCTGTTTATAAGAAGGGAGTCAACAAACATCATCTGAATTCCAATAAGGCTCACCCTCAGAGTGCACACACTTCATCATCATGAAGCTAGCACTGTTCACTGTAATCTAAATCCCTTATTTGAAAGCTGTGCGCGTGTGAGACGGGAGGTTGGTGGCAGGGAGGGAGATTAAAAGTGACAGCTTTCAGTGGTCTTAGGGCCCATGTGCAGAGTGGGGTTAAGATAGTAGGTCTTTAGTAGCAGCCAGAGATTGATCGCAGGGTTAATTAGCAAGAAGCACACTCATCGCGAAAGTGACAGGTAAACCAGTGGTTTGAAGGCACATCATGAAAACACACTGTGAGGATTTTCTCATTAAAGTCCTCCACTTGTGGTCAAAAAGAATCCTAATTTTTCATGAAATGACAACAAAGTGAGTTATTCTGGCTCAAGGCCAAAGTTTAAACAAGCTCTTACTTAAAAAAAAAAAAAAAAAATAGGAGGAAACTCTTCTGCAGCACTTGAAGAAGTCGAGCATTCTCATCACGTGCTGCTCCCATTTTCAGCAAGGAAATAAGACTTTTTAAACTGGAAAAGTGTTGAGAATTAAAGCTGCTAATCCCAAGGATTAATACAATTGAGTTTGCTGGATTGTGGTAATGCCCTGTTTCCTAAGCCTTGCCCATTAGGCACCTGCTGCTGTCACACTCGGATGGCTTCACAGGAAATTGCCTGGTTTTAGGATGGCGAAAGTATGCCAGGGCATTTGAACTGAAACACAGAAAAGCACTTGCACACTTAGACACGACACAGAAACAGGAAGCAAGTTCTTATCGGTCTTGTCCTTTGGCTTTATGAGCCCAATTACCAGCTTCAGCATGTGTTTGTCCATGTGTGTGAATGCGTCAGTGTGTGTATGTAGGCAGGTGCGTCAGCAGACCCTGACAGTCAGATTTCATGCACTGCAGGCTTTGCCACAAACAGACATACTCTGTCTCGGAGCAGAAGACTCGATTGGGCTCCTCTGGGAAGCTTTCTAAAACATGATAATCTTGGGGAGCCAATTGTGAATGAGCCACCGTACCCCCTCACCTCACCTCACCTCCTCAAAAGCAGCTCGAAGCAAAGTTGCACAAAGTGAATCGCTTGTCACTTTCTATCCTGATGAAATCATACATTTCCCTGTCATTCAATGAATGAGAGCTATTAGTGTTTTTCTTTTGAAACGGTGACTTAAGATAACGGATGATTTCAGATTTATTGTTGTGAGAAATGCTACTGCAAGCCCCCCCCTTTTTTTTAGTCTATCCAGAATTTTTCCTACTATGGCATCGAATCCAAAATGATAGTAATCGTAGCTGCAGGCATAATGTATTTGTGTCTCACAGCTACAAACTAAATTCACAGGATCCTACCAGGGTAGACTAAAACATGAGAAATCTCAGTCACACACAGGAAAAAAAAAAACCAACGAGCTAGAATCAAACATACCTATACTCCAAGTGAATTTAAAGAGGGCTCTCCAGGCTTTGATTTATAGTTCAGCAGAGGATTTCTTTCACTTCTATACTGCACCAGGAGAAACAGTGGCTGAATGTTTCCATTCTTTCATTCACTTTGTGATAGATGCATTGGGAAGGCCTTCTTTGTTGCAGTATGTCTCTTTTGTGCACTGTGTTGTGGCTGTTCCTTCTATCATTGTAATAGAGAGATGTGAAAAAAAAAACAAAAAAAAGCAGTGCTAGATACATTTTTATTCACTCTAATCATCCAAAACTCGGAGAAGATAGCACAAGGAACGGCTGTGGTCACTGTGTAGCATCTGCTTAGTGGCTATAGCAATGACATGCAGTTATGTTTCTCAGGAGCCTACAGTCTGCTCGTGCACAGCTATTACTGTTACCTCTTCGACCATAGACTGCTATAAAAGATGCTTGGTGTGAAGCGTCAATGTCTATTTACTCTTGAGGAGGCTGTGAAAGTTTGTAAAGGGAGTCTGATGAGTCATTCAAACTGACTTCTGGCTCATATTGTGGTGAGTTGTTGAGGATATCCTGCATTGTTGCATGTCTGATTACTGACGATAACTTACTGCAACAATATCAGGAATGAAAAAGCATGCTTATGCACATTTTCTTATGTTAGAGCTGTGAGTTCAGCTCAGGAGACGAGGTGCCACATGAGGTGGAAACGGATGAGGCGGAGCTGAGTGGGGAGAGAGCAATGGTGAGGATGAAGAGAAGGAGGAGGAGGAGGAGGAGGAGGAGGAGAAAGAGATAATGAGAAAGATTTTGAAAATATAAATGTACAAATTTGAAATAGTCATATGTGGTTTGAAAGAGCTATTTGTGATCTTTAAGATTTTAGGTTATTTTATTTGTGCCCGTAGGTAGATTTGGTCTGCAGTAGTAAGTGAGTCATCCAACCTCACATCCACCTTTTCAGTACAAACACAAAGCAGATAAGCATAGTAAAAAATACAAATTTTGAGATATTATAACTTATAATTAACATTTTTCAGTAGTTATTTGGCTAAATTTAGGTATCAGATTTCCCCTTCCTTTTGCAATTCTCAGGAATATGGAAATCTGTTAAGAGCTGCAGTTTTTGTAATGGCCAGCAGAGGGAGACTCCTGTGGTTGAAAAAGAAGTCTGGTTATTCAGAAGTCTCAGATATTGCCTCAATCACTGCTTTGAAATAGTAATGAATACAACATGATGCTCATTTTGTACATTAAAAGAACAATAAACCAGGTTTCACTTTAAATTAGAGTTCACTGTCTTCTTATTGACAAGTTGCTACCGGACGAGATTGCAGCGTCCTTTGGTTTCTCAGTCCAATGCACCATGTGAAAGTCCTCACTAAAAAAAATGGTGATATCACAGTAGCTATTGATGCCTTCCAGTTGAAGCTGTAATTTTCAACTGGAAGCCTGTTTATTTGCTCTTAAATGGTTCCACATTTGTAAGGAAAATGCATTTGTGGGTTGAGCAGCAGAGTTGAGTGAAAAACTTGCTGTTCTCTGCCAGTGCCACACAGCTTATTCTGCTATTGCCATATATCATGCTTACAATGTAAGTACTAGATCAGCATATATTCACGCATTTAGCATCTTGTTTTCATCTATTACTAAATCATACTCCGGGCTATATTAGGCATCAGCAAGGCATCACCCACCCACACATACAATTGTATCAGTGCAGTGGAAAGGTTGATTTAAAAAAAAAAAAAACACCAAATTAAATACTCCATGTCTACTTAAGGCAAACGAGTAGCAGAGGAGGAGAGCAGAACACTGAATTATCTCCTCTTCCCCCATCAGTCAGATATAGGAAGCCATGCACTTATGTGCTTTCAGACATGCACTTTGCTCACTCCTTCACATTTTAGCCCATAGACTGCATAAATAATCCAGCACAGGGTGTTATCTTCTTTTCTGTTTCCTTAATGATTTCCTTCTGCAGTATGCTTCTCTGCCATGACAAATATCCAGTCACTTTATTATATCTATAGTTATGCCTCCGCTGACCCCATTCTCATTTGTCCAGTCTTCCTCTCCCCACTTACCCAATGTCATATACATGTTCAGGGCCCTCAGGAAACAAAAGTAGTAATTAGTATTCTGATACATGAGCCAGTGGTGTCGCCATAACTATTTCAACAGCTATTTCTGCCTCTCGCTCTGTGGCGAAGCACTGAAGAAGCCTCAGATGTGTGTGTGTGTGTGTGTGTGGGTGTGTGAGAGTGTATGTGTGTGAACTGGAGTGTGTCTTATAATGAGGCTGAAGTAACACAGCAGTACATACTGTTCTTGTCACAGTGTAAGGTATACCGTTGATGACAGAAGCTCTCACTATGTGGTCTAGCGCTGACTCACCCCCCTCTATCGGTCTGTCTTTCTGTCTGTGTCTTTATACGTGTGTGGGGTTGTGCAGTTACATAAGAATTCACACAGATTCCTGGGATATGTTCGTTTGTGCAAAAGAGCGAGGGAGTGTTACCATGACGATGGCATTAGAAACCAACCTTACATCAAACAGTGTGTGTATATTTGTATCTTCCTGTTGTGTGTGTGTGTGTGTGTTTCATATTTGTCTGTGTGTGCGACTGCATTTGTTTCCATTACAGCTGAACTGGAGAAATAAGGGCCTCATGGTGCATATAAAGTGAAGAAGAAGAAGGTAGGATGATGGTGCTGACATAGAGAGCACAGGAGAGGTTTTTGTTGTCACCGGAAAGACACGAGATGGAAAGGACAGGAGAGAAAGCAAAAATGAGGATGGAGGGGAAGTTAATTAGAAGGAGGGGGATGGAGATTGTGGATCCAGATGTTGCCAAATGATCCTTTTATAGCCCCCCCCCAACTCTTCCTCTCTCTTTCATGCCTTTGAATATGTCATTTTGCAAATCCTGTGATCAGTCTGTGCACCTCTGCCAAAGCTATGAGTAAGCTGTGTGGGCTTGTGCATGTGCATGCATGTGACTAATAGAGCATGTTTGCCTGGGAATGTGCCTGAGTGTGTGCGCATATATTTGCCCTGACCTTCTCTAGTTAGATTAGTGATGTTTTTTCTGTGGTCAGTGCTATGGAGTGCAAATCCATGCTTGACCCACAGCAAGGGTCACCACACCTTCCCCTTAGGTCACCATATTGCCTTTTCTCCTCTGCCAAACCATCTCTCTCAAAGGATCTCAGATCTAAGAATAATGATAGGATAGGATATTACATTTTCTGTTTTATTTCTCTTAGCGGCACTTCAGTATTGATATTAAAATCATACTAGCCTGCAGTCCTCCAATATCCCAACAAGCTGCGAATGGAAATGCGCTTGCACCTTGATTTATTCAACACAGCGGACATGGTTTATTTTTTATTACTTTACCAAGTCTTTCTAGAACTATGCTACAACATAGTGTGCTCATTCACTGTTAATATATTTAACAAGAGCTCTCTAAGCGGGCAAGACGGTCCTGCCACAACATTGCACATGACCTCTTGCCCCAGTGCAATGATCACATTTAGCAACACATGGCAAAGGTCAGCTGAATACATGAAAGTGTATATTTCTGGCAGCTAAGATATGCAGCAGCACCCAGTCAACTTCCACCGTACCTCTTAATTTTCAAAGGTAATATAAGGAGGTGTTGTTATTGACCTCAGTGACCATAACAAGATAAATCCTCCTGGAACGCACTCACTTTGTCAGTGTGATCATATGCTGAAAAAATACATTGTGTTAAATATGGAGATAAGGCTGGTCTCTAATCAAGTCTCTTACTGCACATGTAGGCTTGTTGCATTTACTACTAGGCTCCATGAACAGAAAAAAAGAGCTGCATGAGGAAAAAGATGTAAAACAGGAAATATTCTTTTTAAAAAAAATTGCAATGGTCCTGATGGAAAAGTGAAGATAGAGAACGAGGTAGGGTGACAACCTACCATTTTACTACACAAATATTTGCTTTCTTACCATTTTTAACTGCCCTTTCAGCTATTTAATCCTGGCATCGGGCCTAATTGCCACACAGGAGTCGGTGAGCTCACATTCACGAGAACGCAGTTGCAAATTTAGTGAAATTTTGCCGTGGCAGGGAAGTCAGAAGAGCATTACTCTGTTGTCCAGCTGTTATAATAATGTTCATTTTAGTTACGGCATGTTAAACTCATTTGTATGTCTACTTAATTAAAGCACAAGTTGCTGTAATTATGATCTATGCTCATCGAGTGCAGTGAGAGTTGAGTAGCGTTGTCGCCTTCCTGTAGCATAAGAGCTCTTGTTTGAAGTTTTGCTCGACTCCTACAGGGCTCCGTCCTGATCTCATCAACCAACTGCTGTTTGCCTGGGTTTCATAAATCTGGGATCCAAATGTTTATTTTCTATTTCGGACTAAATCGGTGTTACAACAAACATTTCCCACTGGAGTGAAACATGGTTATTATTGACCAAAAACGTAGACTTGTTATTCTGTTGCTACCCTCTGACACATCCTTTTCACATCTCTACCACCACCAGGCAGCACCTATAAGCAATAAAGCAAAAAGAAAAGAAAAGCCTAATCACCTGTGCCTGTATATCAAAGATAACAGATAATTTGCATCATTATTATTAAACATTATTAGAAGAGATGGAGAGTGGGGATTGTACACTATAAAGCTTATAGTCGAGATTAAACAATGTTTACCTTAGTTTTTTATAGCCCACACAAGTAAACAGGATGGTTATGATCAATACTATCACTGGACTACACACAACTGCATGTTTTTTGAATTCATCCCGAGGCTCAAATCCTTTTAGCCGAATTTAAAGTCTTCCCTGATAAGGCACACAAGACCAGGCTATCTCTCTGGTATTACTCAGCTATCTCTCACTGTAGTCTATCAACTGTGAGTTCTCTCAGTTCAGAGAACTGCTTCCTCCTATTTCACTTGCTTTGCCGACAGAGACCGAGGGAGAATCTCACATCTTTATTGCAGTGCAAAGGAGTTTTGCCATCCCTCTAATGCTTTTATTAGCATTCATGTTTTCTGTTGTTTTGGATTATCAAAAAATGCACATGTAGGGCAAAATACCAGCTGTGAGTTATGAATATGATAAAAAGCAAACAAACAAACAAACCGTGGTTTAGCAGAATACCGCATGTGTTTCTGACGGGTTTGAAAAGAAAAATCACAAGTGACCAAGCTGAGCCCAGAGTGAGAGGAGAGCATCACAATAGATAAAAAAAAATTGAGAGTGATAAAAATAAAAGCAAAAACAACACAAAAAAAAAAGAGTGAGAAAGGGAGCGTGTGGTCTCAAAGTGCTCAACCTGTCATTCAAGCTTTAAGGGTTTATCTTTGGGAGCAAGGGCACCTGGCTTAGCTGGCTTTGCTGTGGGGACGGCAGATATCTGCGCGCACATGCGCTGAAGATGTGACAGCAGGTATACACTGGGGGGAGAGATATGACACCGTGTCATTATGTGCAGTGCATAAAACATTCACAGCAATAAGCTCCTCTTTTTCATGTTCTCCTCTCTTTTGTTCTCTTCCAACATGCAAACGCGACACACACACATAAATGGAAGCAGCGGGCTGTGAGGCAAGATAGAATGGAACAGGGATGCATGCTCGCCTCGACCGGTTATCTAGCCTCAGTCAATGCACCAAACGATGACTCCCTCAGGGGCTTGAAATTACAATCATGCTCATGGGAAGGAAAAACTATTTTGGATGAGTGGCACCACCAACGCCAGCCTCTTCTGCACTGACGTGCACTTTGTTTTCAGCTATGTGGATAAAGCTGAATATCAAAAGAGAAGTTCCCAATCCCTCCTCACACGGAGACGCAGCAACAGTTCTCATGAGGGTTCAGAGTGTGATGCGACAACAATATATAACGGTACAGTCGACAAACTATCACAAACCTGCAGCACTTAATACGTGATGCTGCATCGATACACAGTGAAGCGCCTACTTGAGTCACACTCTTTATGAATAACTGCTGTTAGTCCTCCATTAAAAGGGAATGTTAATTAATACTTTGATTTATTATGTTGGCAATACAAGAGAAACCACTCCGGCTCTGCTTAGCACAATGAGCCTTTATTTATCTGCAGGCTGACATCATTCCCACCCTGTGCTGGACTGGTCAGTACCACTGATAAGAGTTTTTTAAGAATGTGGTCAAATCCTCTCTGTCACCTCTTTTGTTGAAACTGCTTTTACTCCTCCACATGCCTCCTCCAAACCTCTTCAACCATCTGACGTCACTTAGCCCACAGTGCAAAAACATCTCTGTAGATGTGTGACTCTGGAATTCATCAACATGACTATTGCAGCCACCACAGGGGTAATAAATTATGACAATTTTGTAGCACTGATGTTGATTTATTTTGGATTTACTAAACAGTCACTTAAAGCAGGCGTTAGGAGTTAATTGACTGAGGATAAATACTTTCCTGCCTTATTGTTTTTACTCTCACTATAATAAAAAATCTCATCAAGTCAGTGGAATTAGCTCATGTCCTCAGATGTCTCAAAATTAGTTCTAGTTACAGAAATCCAACTTTGAAATCTTTCACAAAGGAGATAATGGCACTCCTTTTTTAATCGTCTTAATCCTGAACATATCCTGCAAGCATTACAGGGGAGGAATGCAGTGATAAGGCTGTCTCATCTCCTCCTGAGCTGAACTCAGCTGAGGCCAAAGGCTGGCCAGGCGATGTTTCGCCAGAAGACATTTCCAATTTTACAAATGTAATTTTCCTTTTGATGCCAGAACAGTGGTCACGGTTGAGTATGAGTGAGTACAAAGAGCAGTATATTACAAAATGCAGCATGCGTGCGCTTTCATACTTTGACCTTATTTTTCTCTATTATTCATTCCAGCCTACGCACAAATTAGTGCAAACCGCCATCCTGTCTTAACACAGTGACAGCGGTATTATTTTTGACAAACTAGGAAAAAACTGGTACCATGCTGATGAAATGGTCGCCGTCCCCACAATTAGTAAACCATGTCACAAATGGTAGCCATCAAGCATGCCGGGGAGCGCAGGACTGGTTCCAGAGGAGGCTGCTCCGCTCTTTGGAACAGCGAGGTGCTGACCTTCTCGCAGCAGGGTGACAACAAACAAGGTCCTGACAACATGTGTGCTCTGACAAGG
>VUQK01006309.1:11656-31998 GCA_015106715.1 Bujurquina vittata | reverse complement strand
TTCTCAATTGCCCCTGGATTTCTTTGGATCTCGGCATGATGTGTAGCTTTCAAGGATCTTCTGGTGGACCTTACTGTGTCAGGCAGCTCCTATTTAAGTGATGTCTTGATTGGGAACAGGTGTGGCCTGGGTGTGGCTAGGGAAATTGAACTCAGGTGTGACAAACCACAGTTATAGTATGTTTTAACAAGGGGGGCAATCACTTTTTCACACAGGGCCATGATGGTTTGGATTTTTTTTTCACCTTTACTACTACACACCTTCATTTACAACTTGCATTTTGTGTTTACTTGTGTTGTCCTTGACTATTGTTTAAATTGGTTTGATGTTCCGAAACACTTAAGTGTGACAAACATGCAAAAAAAACAGGAAATGAGGAAGGGGGCAAACACTTTTTCACACCACTGTACTTCCACTGCCATGATTCACATTTGGTATGAACTCCATAGGCTGAAAGCTGTCTCTAAAGGATTTTCATTACAGTTGAATGGTTTATGCCAAATAATTTGGAGATCCTTTAAAGTCCCACACTCGTAGGAATCCAACCCTTGTAATGACAACTTTAGAGAGCTTTTCGATCCTGGTATGGTAAGACTGCACATTAAAAGAGAATAATTAAAGAACACAATCCCAGATGTCAAAGGTTTAAATTAGAGGTTCCTCCTTTAGCCACCTAAGCAGGTTCTAATCATTGGCACCAAATCTGGAACATGTGTTCCTGTTTTATGGATTTAAAGTGGTAAATGTAGAGTTGGACTGAGAATTTGTGTGTGACTGACCTGTTAAATATTTAAAATGGCTGCAAGGTTGAGAATGTTTGGACATGTGCAGAGGAGGGATGGTGGTTATATTGGACAAAGGATGTTAAATATGGAGCTGTCAGGGAAGAGGAAAAGAGGAAGATCACAGAAAAGGTTTATTTATGTGGTGAAGGACATGCAGAGGGTTGGTGAGATGGCCACTGTGGTGACTGCTAAAGGGACCAGTAGGAAGAAGGAGACTAATAAATTTGAGTAAGGGTGGCATGGTGGCACTGTGCTTTTCACTCACAGCTGGGGCCATTCTTTGTGGCGTTTTGATTGTTCTCTCTGTGCCTGAACAGGTTCACCAGTTTCCTTCCACAGCTTGATATTCTTATTTGGCTATATATGGGTTTGGATGTTAGTTGTGGGAGTGTGTGGTTGGAAGAATAGATGGAGTAGGCTATATCACCTTTGATACATGGCATTGTTTAAGGAGAGGATCAAGTGCTGACTTTTTGACCTATCAGTTTCCTTCTAAACCTGAAATTCAAATAGACACAACTGTTCAAATACACAGAGCTCTACATTCTATCACTCCATTGTTTTCAGTTTCATTTAGCTGCAGGTGTTTTTATGTGCTTGGAAATGTAATGTGTTGGAAATGTAACATGAGCAGCTACCACTTTACCCTTCTTTCTCTTTGTCATCTAAACTCAATTTTTCTGACGGCAGGATTTCATGATTATGCTTGTCCACCATCTGGCTACCATAATCCTCATCACGTTCTCCTATGCCAACAACATGCTAAGAGCTGGGACTATGGTCATGTGTGTGCACGATGTAGCTGACATCTTCCTTGAGGTAAAGAAAATCTTTCTGATTTTTAGGCATTAGACAAGATCGTGGTAAGGAGGGCACTTGGTTTAACTCAGCAAAGCTGCCCATGATTGTTCATTGTGTGGGTAAACGCAGCTGGGAAACTGTGATGTGAGCTACTTGTACTACCAGTTCTATAAAGAACCAACTTACTGACTTTACAGTAACAATGTGTCAATGGTGTATATTACAACAGTGAGCTTGATTATTATTATTAATCTGTAATGCATTATTTATTCCTAAGGCAGCCAAGCTAGCAAACTATGCCAAGTACCAGAGGCTATGTGATGGCCTCTTTGTGGTGTTCAGCATAAGCTTCTTCATCAGCAGACTTGTCATCTTTCCCTTCTGGTGAGGAAAAACAAGAGCTAACTTATATACAGTATATTGGATTTCAGACTCTTGATATCTTTTATCACCTGTGTCTTAATCGTAATATGTAAATACATCTAGTAACCTCAGCATGTATTTGTTGTAGGATTATTCACAGTGTTCTGTTTGAGAGCTGGGAGATTGCTGGGCCATATCAGTCCTGGTGGCTGTTTAACGGGTTGCTGGTGGTCCTTCAGGTCCTTCACATCATCTGGTTCTACCTCATCATGGGCATTGCCATCAAAGCCATTTTCAAGGGAAAGGTTAGTCTTTGTATATGTTGTGGAAACTGATGTTCATTATCTGAAAGCTTTGCTTCATAAGACGTGGTAAAACTAAAACGCTATTTTACAGGTGGCAAAAGATGATCGCAGTGACATAGAGACGAGCTCAGATGAGGAGCTTTCCAGCAGTACGGACCCAAGCCAGACCCAAACACTAAATGATAGCAGTCACAGCAGTAACCTTAATGGAGAAACTTGTGACCACTGAGTACCAAAGAGGATATTTACTTCCACTGTGGCCTTCATTCATCAGGGTGCCTGTGAAACCTACCGTGTCACTGTGATCTTCTGAGAAGAACACTGTTGCCCACTCAGAAAAAAATAATGGAAGGAGGACCCAGGATACAGAGGAACTCCATGTGTGGCATACAGACTGTTATAGTGTAACGTTTACATCTACTGTTTGCTTACAGGAATAGACAAAAGTGTGGCATGTCTGCATCCCTGCGTGTGCGTGTGTGTGTATTCTTAAAGTTAGAATAAATGGCAGCAAATGAATGACTGCTACTACTGCATATACACATGTGAACTATTTCTTGAGTGAAATTGGTAAAATATTTGACTAATAAGACGAAATCACTGCCTTTGCCTTACGCTTTAGCTTAAAATTCCAAATGCTAAACACATCTTGATTTAAAATACCAAAGATTTCTTAATAAAACATCTGCATCAAATCCAGCGGTGAGTTATATCCTTTATTATGTAAATGCTGTAGAATGAAAACTGCTGCAAATGATTGTTCATTATTATATAGTCAGACTATAACTTTTGGCATAAAATGTGTGTATATTTATATAAAACACACTGTTTCCTAAATTTCTAAATGGATTTATCATTAATTATTTGGTCCAGGAAACAGTTATTTAATGTAAAATAAGAAAAGCAACAAAATTCCTATTCTACAACTTTATAATGTGGTTCAGGTCAATTTTTCAGTAAACATTCAATTCTAGTCGGGCTTCTTCAATATGTAATTTTCTTGCACTTGTCCAACATGTCAAAAACGTCTTCACTGAAGTCGTTGTACCTCAGGCTGAAAGAATTACAACAGCAGCAGTTAGATTCTCAGTTCATTTGCTTTCATGTCCCTGAAAGCTTTGTTGCAAATACTGGCTTAAGCATGATTAACTGAAATGAATCACGCTTACTTCATCTCTTGCATCCTGTTACTGTCTTGCATGACGTGGACAAGTGCTGGGATGGAAGCATCTGTCAGTGAGTTGTTTCTCAGTTCCAGCCTCTTCAGAGTCTTACTGGCTCTTACTGCAGCGCACAACTCTTCAAGACAGGCATCAGTCAGCCCGGTCATTTCAACACTACAATAAAAAAGCAAAACAGGCAAGCAGATTTAAATGTAGTGGATTGTAATGTGGTGGGAAAAAGAGTCTGTTTATATAATTTAATTTGTCAACTCACTCCAGCTCTTCCAACAGGCACCTTGGGTGTGCAATGGCATCCCAAAGATGTTTAACTCCTTGGTCTCCTACTTTATTTAAACCTACACTCAGAGACTTGAGTTGGCAAGTCCCATTTTTCAGTACTGAACCCAGTTCCTCAAAGACCAGCAGAGTTAATTCACATCGTGCCAAACTGGAGGGTGGAGCAAAGCACACAACAATGCTGTTATCTGAATTTCACTTAATACTTGAGAAAGGTGATACTGTTACTGAAGAGTCAAAAGACAATACAAGTGAGTCTACCCGAGTTTTTCTAATGGGCAGCCAGGTCGCCTTAGGGCTTCGCATAGCAGCAGCGCCCCCTCCTGGCCCAACTCGTTCACTGACAGATCCAGCTCTGACAGAGAACAGTACTCTGACATTAAGGCCTCACTCAAATGAGAGCAGCATGCACCTGTCAGCTCACACATGGAGAGACTAAAAGAAAGAATAAAAGGCATTTTAGACTGAGCATCCTCTCTAAAAAATTCTCGTGGTACAGTTGTGTTTAGACACTTACTTGAGGCTCTGTAGTTTACACAGTGGGTGTTGGAGGGCTTTGCACAAAGCCTCCACTCCACTGTCATCCATTATGTTTCGTTTCATGTCCACTTCTTTCAGCTGTGATTGTCCAGAACACAAAGCTTCTGAAAAAACCTCCATGGACGCCTCAGTCAGCTCACATGTGTCGAGCCTTTCAATAAGCAAAATCAAGGTATATGGCAACGATTTAAACACAAGCAAACAAAATACAATGTATTTTAATGAAAGCTACGCTATTTAGGTACATACTGGAGTTTTTGAAGTTTGCAGTGAGGGCTATGCAGTGCTTCGCACAGTTTCTCAAAGCCCTGGTCCCCAATCTCATTGAATGTAATTTCTAAGACGCATATCTGAGAGGTGTCTGAGGTCAGTGCAGAAACCAGGTCTTCACAGCTTGCCTCCGTCAGATTGCATGTTACAAGACTAAAACCAAAGGCAGGTAAATCAAACGTTCAATTTAAAGAACTAAAGGTCATTTAAAAATTACTTAAAAGGTAAATATATATATTTTTTTACTATCCTTACCATAATTTTTGCAGCTTGCAGTCTCTGAGTCCAGTGCAGAGGATTTTTAACTTTTCATCTCCAAGGTGGGAGCGAGAGAGATCCATCTCCCTGGTGAGTCCTCTGCTGAGAGCTGAAGCAAGATGAGAGACAGCCCCTGTGCTCAAAAAGCTGTCTGCCAAGCTGGAGGACACCACAGACCCACATTACAGGTTAAGGCAACATATGATTGCACGCTTAACAAATGATGTAAACTTTAAAAATATTTTCTCTAAATCTGCCTTACACTATCTTGTGTGACAGACTCATAGCTGGAGCCAGGACTTCTGCCATCTCCTCTGTTAAATTGCTTGTACTGTACAGATTCAACCAGTCAGTCCCACCGAGGCATGCAACAACATAATTCCAAGCTACACAATCTTGGAGGCTCAGGCTGCCATAGCTGATGCCTATGCGTGCTGAGGGAGCGATGAGCTCCTTAACCAAGCTCTCACTTTGAGCCTGATGAAGCAGATGGAAGCATCTATAGTGACTGTCTGTGTTATATCCCTGCAGCGCATCCTCTGAGCTGCTTTTAAACCACTGCTTGAAATCCTTGATCTGATTAGAGCTGAACTCCCCCAGGAGGTTCTCCAGTGGTCTGCGCTGAGTTGGCTCTGAAAGCCCTGACAAGAAAAGATCTAGAAACTTTGTACTGTCTTTGTGCTTCTCCAGCATCTTCTCAGCACCTGTATATATCGACTTGTCCAAAAAGAAAGACAAGGCCAACACGAACTCCTGCATCAGCTGCGAGTGAAAAGAGAGCACACATGTATCTGACTCCAGTTCACCATCTCTTTGCAAAAAAGTGTCAGCTGAGGTGAGAAATGGTTGAAAACCAAAGGAATACATTTGCACTTTGCTGCAGCTCAAATGTTGTTTGGTAAAGCAATGAGAAGCCATCCTGCCGAGGGCCAACACGAGCTCTCTGCTGTCTGCTCGGTTTAGTGAGAGCATCTGAATCAGGTCAACCATGACATCTACAAACAGCTGAGATAAAGTCTCGGGAAGTTCTCCTCTAGAATCAATAAGAGGCTTGAAAACAGAGCAAACTGTCCAACAAAATCTTGGAGAAGTACAGAAATCATAAAAGCCCAGAGTCCTTTCCATGTGCATTAGGGCTTTGTTGGCAGCAGCAGCATCAGTAAAGAAGCAGTTTACATAAGCGTTTCTTTGAGGCTTCAGAAACCCCAACACTTTCACCTGAGAACCACCGAGGAACTTCAGATGTGCTGTTGGCCTGGTGGCAACCACAAAGGCAGCTTCCTTCAGCAGGGATCCATGAAGCAGACTGGCCAGTAAACACGGAACCGAAACTGCCTGGGTCGGGTCAGAGCAGAGGGTATGCACAGAGGGGTCCAGGCTGTGCTTGTAGTCATTCAGACCATCAAAAACAAATAGCACATCCTCAGGCTTCTGCGCAACCAGGGGCATGGCCTTAGCAGGGAAATAGTGGTGACAGCGTTGGATTAAGGTCGCTATGGAGAGTTCATCTTCATGAGCATTTAAGTCCTTGAACTGGAAATGGAAGACATATTCAAAGTTCTGAAGATGTTCACCTTTTGCCCAGTCCACAACAAGCTTCTCCAAAGCAGTGGTTTTACCAGATCCTTCTGGGCCTATGATGGTAACAACTTTGTTCTCACCAGTCAGAGCTGTGTGGATGGCTTGATCCACGGTGGGCAAGTTTTCCTCCATCACTTCCGCTTCAGCAGCGAGTGGAGATATGTACTTATTGTCGTTTATGACTCTTACAGGAAGATCTCCACCAAGGAGCGTCGAAACGCCCTTTGACTTCAAGATATGAATCAGCACGGCGTCTTTGTCCATTGTGTTAATCGCTGAGGATGCATACATTTGAATACAGAGTTAAAATAATTCAGTCAAAATCATATATCAGTGTCATATAGTGTACTCACCAGCTGTGCTAACGCCAACTCACGTTTTTACAGAATAGCCCAAAGTACAGTGAATATTACTGGAAATTGTTACCACTGGGCGTGATAGCAGACGCACTTCTGTGGTATACAGGCAAAAAGCAAAAGTCGCATCCTAACTACTAACCAGCCCTTCAACCCAGCACCGACTTCTCAAGCACACTCAAGCCATATGGGGCTATTATTGTAGATCACAGGCATTACGGTAAGAGAAACCGAGACCGGATTTCAAAATAAAGGTCAGGAGAATGTGGTTTCAATATATTATATAATATATATATAAAGTTATATAAAAAATAATTTTTAAATATTTTTATTTATTCCATGCGTTCTTATATAAATAATGACTCACTACATGTATTGGTTTATGCTGAAATCACATTCACCGGAAGATAGCTTTTATTTTGAAATCAGAGCTCCTCTTACCGTAATACCTAGAATATAGACAGGGGGCTGACTTGGATACAGCTAAAGCAGGAAGAGGATGATGTTGTCAGTCCCCGTCAGTCTCAAGTTGCTTAAAAACAGTGAACGTACTTGTTCTTTGGTTAAGCATTTATACTGCTTAATAGCGCACTTTCCCCTCTTTAGTTCATTTGGTAATGCCACTTAGGTTACTTTGCAAATTCACATGTACTTGGTGTTTATTCTGTGTATAGAGTATGTATACTCTAAGAACATTTAGCTGAGATCAGAATCAGGTTTATTTGGCCAAGTATGTTTACACACACACACACAAGGAATTTGGTTCAGGTTGGTGGTGTTTCTCTAGTATTATACAGTGTCCTATAATTTAACTTAAATTAAATGCTTTACAATATACACACACAAAATACACAATCAGATCACACGCTTGTTAAATGCCACCTTAAATGCGGGACTCTCCAGGTTTACTGTGTTCATGTGTGCAGATCTCATGGACTTATAAAATACAAGCCTTCCATTACAGTCTTTCTTCTATCATTTCTATCTATTTTTTCTATATTTATAATTTCTTCTATAATTTATCTGTTTTATGATTTACCATCTGGTTAAACAAATTATTATAAGTTCCCTTATTTTTCTTGTTATGAACTGTGCTGTGATAACAATATAACAGATTATATTGTTATTACAGCACAGTTGCCGAACAGTGAGCTGTTCTTTTCACTCCCAGTTTTACTCCTTCAGCTACTTTGGCTCCCCCATGCATTGCATATTGTGCATACCCACTTTTTGCACAACTGGGTGTATAAAATCAAACACCATAGCCATACAGTCTGCCTTTATAAAATTTTGTGACAGAATGCATTGCTCTAAAGAGCTCACTGAATTCAAGCAGGCTACTGCAATAGGATGTTACAAGTCAGTTACAACAAGTCAGTTTGTGAAATTTCTTCCTTCCTAGATTGCACAATCAGCTGTCAGTGGTATTATTGCAAAGTGGAAACGTACAGAAACCACAGCATCTCAGACTATATCATTACAGAGCGGGTTGCTGAGTGCTAAGGTGCATAGTGCATAAAAGTTGGCAACACTCTGCTGACTCAGTAACTCAAGAGCTCCAAACCTCCTCTGGCATTAACATCAGCATTAAAAACTGCCGGGGGCTTCATGGCATGGATTTCCATGGCCAAACAGCTCATGTAAGTGTGATGTGCAGGTAGTACAGGACTTTTGCCCATATTGTGTACAGTTCTGTGAAAACGTGTTTGCATCCTTCCTGAGTTCTTAGGTTTTTGTATATTTGTCACACTTCCATGTTTCAGATCAAATAAATGTATTATTAGACAAAGATAACACCAGTAAAAACAAAATGCAGTTTTTAAATGACGATTTCATTTATTAAGGGGGAAAAACTATCTAAACCTATCTTGCTCCCTAATTGCCTCTAAACCCAATAACTGATTGTGCCTCTCTCGGCATCAAGAACTGCAATTAATCTTTAGCAGTAACTGGCCATGAGTCTTTTGCATTGCTGTGGAAGACTTCTGGCCCACTCTTTTCGGTAGAACTGTTTTAATTTAGCCACATGGAAGGGCTTCTGAGCATGAAGAGCCTGTTTAGGGTCATGAAAAAGAATCTAAGTCCACACTTTGATTAGGCCTCTCCAAGACCTTTTTGAGCCATATCCTGCTGCATAACCCAAGCTCACGTCAGCTTCAGAGCATGAGCTGATGGCTAGACATTGTCCTTCAGGATTTTCTGATAGAGAGCAGAATTCATGGTTCCAGCAATTACAGTGAGTCATCCAGGTCCTGATACAGGAAAGCAGCACATCACCCCCCAGGTTTGACTGTTGCTATGAGGTTCTTTACAGCTGTGTCCTGTATCGTTATTGTTGTATGGGTGGGATCGCTCTGCTCTCTCTCTCTCTCTCTCTCTCTCTCTCCACAGCTGGGGTATCCCCTCCTAATTAAGGACACAGGATATAAAGAGGCAGGATAGGAGGTGGTGCCAGAGAGAGAGAGGAGAGAGTGCTCCGGGGTCAGTTTTAAAGACATTTCGTATCTCCCGAGTTGCTGAATGGTTTGCCAGAATTGCTTTGGGGCAATCCAAAAGTCTTTTTCCATGGCCTCACTGAACTCCTTGCACACCTGAATTTTTGCTTCAGCCACCACCGGAGTTGTGATCCACTTGGCCTGCCAGTACATGTCAGCTACCTCCAAAGCCCCAATGGCTAACCAAGCCCAAGCCCAGAACTCCTTCTTCAGCTTTTTGGCTCCATTCACCCCCAGTGTCCACCACCTGGTCCAGGGTACACCACCAAGACAGACACCAACCAATTTGCAGCCACAGCTCCATAGAGCAGCCTCAACAATGGCGGTGCGGAACATTGTCCATTCACACTCAGTGTCCTCAGCCTCCTCAGAATGTTGTTGAAGTTCTGTTAGAGGTGGGAGTTGATCTTGCAGACTGGGATCTCTGCCAGGCATTCCCAGCACACCCTCAATATACATTTAGATGTACCAGTAAAAATGATTTGCATCTACTTCTTTCTCCCTTGAGAATTCAGAGCTTATTAAAATGAAATAAAAATAAAATTCTCATCCGTGTGTGCGCGCTTTAATTTTAAAGATTCCAGCATATGTTGTTGGACACCTATAGAGAAAATTAACAAACATGCCATGTTTAACATGATTAGCCACGAAAAAGAACACAAGGGATCATGTTGCTGAGTACAGATTTATTTTCAGAATTCCAAGTTGTAACTAAATGCGACAGAAGCAGAAGGAAAACAAAAACATGATGCACACATATGATTCATCAATGCAGTCTGCAAAGAGATTAATGTAAGAATAGATTTAAGGAGCAATCTGGCAGGTCAGACTACTGCAGTGTGTTTTCTGCCTTAGTTGTATGACCTGTCCTGGACCTCCACTGTCTTGATGAGAATAGGGCCTGACTTTCGTGGCTGACTGTTAACGAGCACAGCTGTTGGAAAGAAGATTGAAAAAAGAGAGAATAGGGTGTCACAAGAATCTCTGAGATTAAGGTGATCTTGATGATCTCATCTTTATTTGTAAAATATAGTACTTACTTTTGTTGGGCACTTTTTGGATGCTGACAACAGAGTCCTGCTCAACTATGTTAGCGGGCACAGCTGTTGGAAAGACTGAAAAAATACAGAATAGGGTGTCACTAGAATCTCTGAGATTAAGGCAATTTTGATGATCTCATCTATATTTGTAAAATATAGTACTTACTTTTGTAGGGCACCTTTTGGATGCTGACAATAGAGTCCTGCTGAACTCTGTCAGGGAGAAAGTAGGAAATGCACAGTAAGCATTGATGTTGTGGTAAAGTTATCTACATGATTGTTCAAGTGGAAGTTGGAAAAAAGAGGATGCATAAAGCGGTTTATGGCTCTAGAGGGAGCTCTCTGTGGTAAAACTCCCTCATGTTTAGGGCTTAAGCTCAAACAAAGGGTGGTAAACCAGATGTACATCACCCAAAGTAAACAACTAGTGCACTGTTGACATTTCTTTCTCTTATAAAACTGGAAGATGCGGACTTGTGAGGAATCATTAATCATCACCTATTTGCTAGTTGTCAAAGTTTGGTTTGGAGTGTACGTTGGGCTCATTGTTTCTCTTTGAATCTGCTCCTTGAAAAGCTGATCTGCTCTACACCTGTAATCACCAGCCATCAAATGCCTGCCGGTGTTTTCTGCATTCCACCACCTGGGCTCAGTTCATTATTGTTTAATGCAACACACTGAAGCGATGAGCTTGGTTAATGAATGGTTGTGGAACTTGAAAACAAAAACAACTTCTTATCTCTGACTGAAGCTTTTGGCTCAAGGCCATGTTTTTGTTAAAGCACGCCGAATTTTCCACCCAAACTGTCGGCGGGTGGTTTACACAAATAGTAACTGGGGCAACAAAAACATCACTGCTGATTGTTTATCATTTGCTAAATCGATGCAGACATTTTTAAAGCCATAACCTCAAATCAATGGTCATCATGTGACAAAATAAATTGTTGAAAAGAGGCTGCCTAACACATTGCAGCCAGCAATCAGTAACTGCTAAGATTTCCAGCTCACCTCTCCTCCTCTCCCTCCAGGAGTTTCCGGTAGGTGGAGATCTCTAGGTCAAGGGCCAGCTTGACATTCATGAGGTCCTGGTAATCTCTGAGCTGCCTGGCCATTTCCTGCTTGGCCTTCCTCAGAGCATCCTGAAGTTCCTTGATCCAGTTCTGTGCATTTTCTAAAGCTTGTTCCCCTTCTTGTCCCACCTTAGTCATTTTCTCCTCAAGAGAATTACACTGACAAAGAGCAAAGTTTTATTTAGTGTGTCAGTGATTCCTGTACATTACAGGTATGGTGATTTTGTTAAAAACTGGTCTTTTTTTTTGTATGTATGGTGACAGTGACAGCAAATTGTTTTTTCAGAGTGGTTAAAGATAGTACAGAGAAATTCTCCTGTATGTACTTAACCACAAAACAAAACATAAAGACTGAATATGTAATTTGAATAATGTTGTTTTGGCCTTGTTTTCGGTTTCCTTTCTTTTTCTGGGAAGAGCAACTAAACCTGTTGCTCCTCTTGATACTGCCTACAAGGGAAATTATTGTTTGTTTGCACCAGTCTCTGTACTGATTTGCAGAATATATGCACAAAAAAAGATAGATTGTTGATTTTCAAAACAGGTGCAGTATTTGGATTACTTGTTAAAATGTAGTTCAAGACGAAACAGCACATGAGAAACTCTATAAGACATTCACTCACCTTTGTCTTTGTAGACTCAATCTCAAGATGTCGGCGATTAATCATTCTTCTGAGCTCAGCTATTTCAGCCCTGGTATTTACCAGCTTACTGCTATATTTTGTGACCTCAGAATTCATCTCATCAAACTGGTGTCGACAAATATCAAACAGTGAGACAAAGATGTAACAACAGTAATCACTGGATTGAAAATCCAATAAGCAAACATTGCTCTAATATTCTAGTAGTTTTATGAGCTTTAACTTCTGAGCCCTTTCATAGGGTAAGCCCTTTACACTTGGTTAATTACATCCACAGCAACCTCCAAGTATTCATGTTAGACCTTCACCTTGTTCTGGTGCCACTTTTCAACCTCGTCACGACTGCGGGCAGCAACAAGCTCATACTGAGCCTTAACATCAAACATAAATTGATGTAAGTTCAGGTCACGGGAGTTGTCCATTTCCAGCACCACAGAGGTGTCTTTCACACTCTCCTGTAGTTCTTTCAGCTCCTTATATAAAACAGCACATACAGTGAAGGTTAAAGGACAAAATCCAGAATACGAGACAGGCTCACACATTACAATTCACTGATTCAAATTTGGAAAAGGCGTTCAGTGAAAGCTTGTGTACCATCTCATACACTCGCTTGAGGAGGTTGAATTCATCAGAGACAGCAGACAAATGAGTTTCCAGGTCCACCTTTGACATATATTGTTGATCCACATCCTGGAGGCGACAGAAAAATAAATAAAGTTTTTTCACTGCTATTTTGTTTTTCTCTTCTTACAAGTAAAACCATCTATTTATTGGTCTGACTGCCTAGCGTACCCTTTTGAGCGTTACAAAATCATTCTCTGCACTGGTCCTTATGTTGATCTCGTCCTCATACCTGAAACACCCAGAAATATCAGATTAGATGAGCAGTTCTTATCACTGTGAACTTTATTACCTTGCATAGTGCAAACTGAACTCTCATTCAGCAGTGGGTTGCCATACTTTGTCTGGTAGTCATCCACCTGTTTGTGCATGACCCTGCTCTCATTTTCAAGCCTCGTTTTATCACGTTTGTGAAGCTCCAGCTCTTTTTCCAGGTTGGAGATGAAGGATTTGATTATAGACTCCATTTCAGAGGAGGAGGAGGCGGCATTTTGCTGATTGAGAAGCTGCCACTTGGTTTCCAGTGCTTTGTTCTGTTGTTCCAGATGTCTTACCTGACACACAAGAAGGAATACGCAAAAAAGAATTCAGCACAGTTCGACTTTACATATAGATTCAAAGGCCAGCGATTTAAAAATGGTTTAAGTCAAACAGAAAAATTTCCTCTTACCTTATCAATGAAGGAGACAAACTTGTTGTTGAGGGTCTTAAGTTGTTCTTTCTCAGTGGTGCGAACAGCTTGGACCGTGGGGTCAAGTTCTATGTTTAGTGGTTCAAGCAGGCTCCTGTTGAAGGTCACTGGTGTTATAGGGGCAGCAGTGCTGATTTTAGGGTTGGAGTAGGAATCCATGGACATACTGCTGAAAGGTCCTGAACGTGAGTTCAGTAGGCTATTGCGCCTCCTCAGACTCATGGCGTTGTTGAGTTTGCACTGCTGGAAAGAATGGAGAGCTCAGCTGGTGGAGGTGGTGGTACTGTATAACTCTGATGTGTATGTTTTATCTTTTCAGCTGCTTTATAGGGCATGACTGGGTGTGTGGTGATACTGAAGTGATTGAATGTTGGTAAACCAGTGTGACACATACCTGTTCTCCCACCTGCCCTCACTGTAAAGATGCAACAGAAATCTGTTCTTGCTACACAGCTTCAGGTGTGCTCCTTAATGCACTAAAGGTCTGTGCTAACAAAGTCTGAACGGTTAGCCCATCAAAATATAAAATATTCACAGAATATAAATAAACTGTATAAATGACATAAAATGAAGTGTTGCTGCAGTGCTACAAGAGCAGCAAAGGAAGATTATTTTTTAACATGAGGAAAATGGTGACGAGCAAGTGAGTTTTTAAGTGATTTTAACTGCAGGGTTCTTAAAGGATTTCAATGCAAATTAAAGTCAGTAGGTGCTGACAATGATAAAGTACAATTACCTCAAAAATGTTCCTAAATAAAATACATGCAATACATACTGAGATTAGAAGAATATTTCTGAAAATTTGGTTTCTAGTTTTTCCTCCCTTAACTCAAAGATAAATTCTGAAGTATTGAGATTAAAGCAATAAATTTATTCACCCCCGCACGCGCGCACACACACACACACACACACACACACACACACACACGCACACACAAATGTTCTAGAAAAACTCAAATATTTTTCCAGATACTAACGTTGTAAATATTAGGAAAAAACATACATCATTCTCAGCGTAAAGATAAATTTATGAGAAAAACCACTGAAAAACTGTTGTTTGTTTATTTTTGGTCAAGAAACGACATGCTTCATTTCGCAAGAATGTACCCACCACTTTATTCCACACACTCCACCCATAAACAGGAAGTTCCATGGTACAAAAGCTATTGCCTCATCAGAGCCCTTTAATTAGGTAATGAGATACTAATTAAATGGTAATTAAATCAATCCATCCAGACCCCAGACCCCATCATCTGGATCTGTCCTCTTCCTTTTTCTTTTTTTTTGAGCCTGATTACTCAATCATCTTTTTTCCCCTTTAAACAAACAACTACAAAGATAATAGTTTCTCGCATAACCAGATTTATTCTGGTTTGTTCATGTGCCACTCAATTTGTGCCACCTGCTCAACATGTCATCGCAGATTAAAGTTAAGAGTACTGAACTTCACAAGTCAGTGTCATACATACATATACTTAAAATGATACTGGACTTACTTTAAATGTATTTTACATGACACTGAATATTTCTTTTAGCTTTTCTTTTGACAGATATGAATATTGCTTCATTCAATGCACAGAGGTTTGGACTGACTCAGCTCTCAGAACCAGAGGTCCAAACAAGTTTGGTTGAGGTAAGACTTCTTGGCATTCGTGGAGCATACTACAGCAATGAGGCAGCAGCTATTAACTCTTTCAGCTCATTATAGAGGACAAAGTCACTGCATGAAATTATTCAGAATTATGAGGTTTTCTTCTTTGGAAATGTGTAACTGCTATTATTTATGAGTTTTGGGAAGAGGCCAGCTGCATTATTAAGTGTGAAAATGAAACTGGGAAACAGCCAGCTCCATTATTAAGTGTATTTTATTGGCACTGACACTAATGAAAATGAAAACGAAGCTCTTAAAAAACTAAACCAAAAAAGCAACAACAACAAAAAAAGAAAAAAGAATGAAGACGTATGCTTTCTGTCCTTGAAATTTTGCACGACTTTTATTAAAAACGTGCACCGTGTCTTGATATGATACCATCGTTATTCTGGAGGTGATGATGTGAGCAAAAATTCTGTTAATGTTAATGGAAGAACTATGTGAGGTTTATATTGTGAATAAAGTAAAGTTACTTCTTGCTCTTCATATGTTTACTTTTATTGTTGTCTGCATCATCTCAGGGTCAACACCAGCCATCACTCTGCTCAGCAGCACAGTACCCACCTGGGAAGGAGCAGATACTTCTCTTTATTTAAAGGCAAGCTCAAATCATCCCTGCTGCTGCAGGATGCTGCAATGTAACCACTGAACAGCTGCATAAAATAACTTTTTCTCCTGCCAGAAGGGATGATGGGGGTCACCTTTTTCGACCACCTGAAGATGACCAAATGAATGATGTTGATGTTTTCACAAGAGAGCCCTATATTCTCTGCTTCAAACCTCACAACACAGGTCAGTCTCTGCACCTGTCTGAAGCCAGGAACCTGACCCACTCAAAACAAGGAGTTATATTGATGTGCGTTTTTGTTTTTAATATCTTAGCCAGTTGCTGTGACACCTGTGGTATGTATGAGTCATTTTTAACTGTGGACTTGTTTTCTCAAAGTAATTGAGTCCGACATGCTAGCAAAAGGAAAGGCAGCAAGTTTATCAGGTTTGGTCAATGTCTAGTGGGAGCACTGAAAGATGTTACAATTAGAGAACTACAGAGGTCCTTTATGGAGTCCAGCATTTGCAGAACTGTTTCTATTGGAGTGCTGAAGGATATAATGCTGACCCGGTCAGCTCCAGCTCAGCTGACTCTAAGAAAGAGCTTGATGATGTAATCCTGGTGAGAGACAAATGGAAAACTGATGTGAGGTGCATCATGATGATGCAGTAAATGATTATGCACTCATTCACTGTTCTATTTTGTGGGAGGATTGTTCAGCTAACTGTAATACGCACATCCTCCCATGGGCCCACAAGGTGGGTGATCACTACCCTGTTGAGGTGGAATTAATCAGTCCTACTCCCTTCTGGATGAGAAAGAGCAACGACGGATGTGCAGTTGTTGTTACCCAGTGAGTAGCTAACAGAGCTCTGACAGGCAAAGAGCAAAACTGTAATTTACGCTGTCTTGTTCCAGGCAGATGCAGAGATGTGTGTTTCAAAAGCTGTTATACAACCCTGCTCAGAAAGCTAGGCGGTATGGAAAATTCACAGAACGGGAGAAAGCAGTGATTTCTAAATTTCTAATTTTATTTCGTGTTTTATTCCACACACGATGTTTTGTCATGCAACAAGTTGGGTCATGCAACAGGACAATGATCCCAAGTGCAGCAGCAAATCCACAACAGGATGGCTGAAAAGCAAAGTGAAATTTTGGAGCAACATACCAAAATACTCCCTTTGAAATGAGATTGTTTTCAGGGGTGTCCAAGTATATTATAACAAAGCGTGGCTGCGTAAAAGGAAGGCATGAATGCCTGTCTGTCAGCAGTGAGGACTTGTATTCAATAGAGAAGGTATGCATCTTAAAGATATGTTTGCAGGAAGAATGGAACAAACTAACAACAGCAACGCCAGATCTCTTGGTGGTTATGGCCCTTAAATATTTTTTAGTGGCACATACTGTACTGCATCCGTCACATTCATGTGATCAAACTTGTTCAATGCAACACAGGGCAAAGCTACATTACAAATCACTGCTTTAAGTTTTAATTTAAAATGCCATCCCATGTTTGTTGTGACTTGAGGCTGTGCTTGTTTTGATGTTTAAGTACAGTGTAGCTTCTATGAAAGCTGAGATTCAAATATATTTGGAATCTGGGAGTGTTGTTTACAGTTTCATGTACAATAGGTGTTTGCAGTTTTGTAACTGATTGATTCTATACATTTGATGTGATAAAGGGCCATGCAATCTTGAATCAGAAGATTTAAAATGTAGGGACTTTGGGACATTCTTAATAGCAGCAATAATGAACTAGGTCTTAGTACAATAATTTTGGCCAAAGCCTGAGTTAACCTTTGTGTCATAGATCACATTTTTATGCTATGAAGTTTAACTTGTGTTTACAGGGCATTATTTCGTTTATAGTTAAACAAGAAATGAGGTTTAAAATTAATTTGAACTGTCAGAGCAACAGTCGTTGCCAGAACTAACACATATGATCTTTAAAACTGGTTTTAGGCTTTCTAAGTGTTTGCCCGTCACAGCAAATTAAAATCGGTGGTGAAGCTGTCACAAAGGAGTTGAGTTGAGTTAATGTGATCACAAACTGGTTCGACCAGGGACCAAGTTAAAATTTCACCACTAGGAGGCCTACAGTACACAGTTGTTGTGTGTTCTTGTACCAAGAGAGGCCCCAGGGTGGCACACTTGCCATGTGACTGCCTTTTGAATTTCAGTCATTTAAATTTTGTTTCAGTCTACTTTTTTTCCAGCCTTCACCAAATTTGCCACATGGGATTTTCAGAAAAACATTATCTAATGGTTTTTTTTTAAAGTAAAAGTAAAAGTAAAATGATACTATAATAAAGTAAAATAAAGAATAAGAAAGGGGAGAAAAGCCCCTTGATGTCAAACATAGTAAGTGAGAGAATAGCCTGTTTATAACAACTAAACCCAGAGAAACGCATCACACTCCCAATCCACTTTACAGGAACTATGACTAAAACTTCTCACCCTGCATACATGACTACACTAGAAGGGCACACAGTAAAGCGCATACCTCAACCGCCCAAAAACCTACTATGCGGGGATACTACCACCCGATGTTGTCATTCTCCATCTTAAATTACTAGAAACTGTAAAATATGATTTTATATTTGTAATTCTGAAATGAGATTTACATGAACGGATAGTATGTGTGTGTATATATATATATATATTACTGTTTAAAAGACAAACATGATGGAACGCAATGACGTACGCTGAAATTAAGATATCTACGTAAGCTCGGAAATCCAGCTTTTCATGCTTGAGCGCACGTTGCTACTTGTTCCAGTTATGCTTCCTGATTAGGAACGTCAGCTCGTTGTGCAGCGTTTAAGTGGTTGCTAGTCATGTGATGAAAACGTAAAACGGGGCATATTATTAGGGGGTATATTATGGTACAGAGCTGCCGGTTTTTGTCGTTATTAGGTCACCGCTATTTCCTCATGTCAGTGAAGTATACACTCAAGTCACGTGACTGTTGGACCTCTTCGACCAAAACACCGATGATCCTGCACAGCCTGTCAACAAAAACAACCGCGACAACTTTCTCATCGTCCACCGAGCAAACTCTGAAGTTACAGCAAACCATCTCTCACCTGTCCGGTAGACAGGCCGTCTCAATGCATTACAGAGGACCGAAAACACCGAGGCGATTATGGACGTGTGCGATTTGTTTAGTAGTTGCAGAAAGGGCGACATTTGTAGAGTCAGGTAACCATCAGCTCTGCTGACAATATTTTGGCTTGCGTGCTAAAAACTCGCTGATTTTGCTTGGCATGTTTGCGGTTGACAGTGTTGGTATAGAAAAGGCTAACCTCCTGCTTTTTTGGCCTTCTCTAGACTGCAATCTCGCAGCTTAACCTTAGTTCATGCAAATAAACTGGAGTTCCCACGGAAGTCACAGTAGCTGGGTTCAGCCAGTTTGTAATTGTAGCTAACCTGTGTAGGTTAGCTGCTCAGTGTCCACATGCAATGAAGGTACTAGCTATCAGTGTCAGGACTCTGGATATCTAGAGTCCTCTGCTTTCGAACGTATACTACAAGGACAGTAAACGTTGTCTCGCTGAAAGTAGGAATCAATGGATAAAATTAATACATAACACAAAAGTTGTATAGGCAAACACGGGGGGCGTGTATACAGTCACGTGAAAATAAAAATTTCACAGGGCTATATATAGTCCTGTGCTTCCATAGGAATTAAGAGAGTAAGTAGCACCCAGGTGCTGATAATCAAATCCACTTGATTATTTATAGCAAATGTGAGCACCTCTATAAAAGCAGAAGTTTGGACAGTTTACGGGTTTGGAGCATTCAGGTGTGTGTTACACAATGCCACAACCTTCCCAGGATTGGACGACACTGGAAATTCATCCCAGGTTCAGATCGTGCAAGGCTCAGAAAAATTGCAATAAAGCCAAGAGCTACACCTCAGATTCTGCAAGCCTCAGTTAGTATGTTAAATGTTAAAGTTCATGACAGCACTTTTAGAAAAAGACAGAAGAAGTAGGGTTTATTGGGAAGGGCTGCCCGAACAAAGGGTCTTCTCTCTAACATAAGAAAGTGGCAGTACAGCTTAGGCTTGCAATATTGCATCTGAACAAGATTTCTAGGGCAGTGACTTTTGGACAGATAGGACGAAAGTGGAGATGTTTGTCTGTAATGCACAGCATCACATTAGGTGGAACCCAAACACAGCTTATCAGGACAAACACCTAATACCAACTGTTGAGCGATTTGGGCTTGTTTCGCAGCTACAGCCGACGATCATGAACTCCTCTGTATACTAAAGTATTGTAGAGTCAAATGTGAGGCCTGTTTGATGGCTAAAGCTTAGACAAAATTGGGTCATGCAACAGGACAATGATCCCAAGTGCAGCAGCAAATCTACAACAGAATGGCTGAAAAAGAAAAGAATCAAGGTGTTGCAATGGCCCAGTAAAAGTCCAGATTATATAAAAAAAGAATGCCTGCAAACCTCAATGAAATGGAGCAATGTCATAAGAAGAGTGGGCCAAAGTTCCTCCACAATGATTGAAGAGACATGAAGTTATACAGTAAACAGTTCCTTCAGGTTGCTGCTGCTAAAGGTGGCTCTACAAGCTATTTCACATGATTTTATGTAAATAAAATACCTCTTGGCAAGTTCCATGTTTTGCATGCGGTCTCAGGTTTCAGGTATCTTTGCAGCAGTGCAGGGGTAAGAATCATTACCAAATTGTCCGATCCCTCAGAACTGCATGCCTCTAAATTTTATCAGATTTATTTATTAATGTTGTTATATGGTAGCTGCACTTTGTAAAACAGTGATGTCATAGTCATGGAACTGAAGCGATCTCAGACTCAAAAGTTGCATTGATGCTAAAAACCTGTGTTT
>VUQK01006303.1:15743-32366 GCA_015106715.1 Bujurquina vittata | reverse complement strand
ATTGTGTAAATGGGTTTAATTCCTTTTAAAAAATACACCTGGGCCTTAAAAAAAAAAAAAAAGATCTTTCACTGCTGGAAAAGTTCAATCCTGCCTCCAGCTCTAGGAAATCCGCCATGTAGCTGCTGCCACAGAATATGACTTTCATGAATAAAACAGGGCAGTGCAAAACAAAGAGCCAGTTGTATGAATAATGAAAACTGGATACATGTGAGAAGATTTTTCCAAGCATAAAGAGCGAAGGAGAACCCCACTACTCGATTCTTGCGTTCAGACAAAAAAGGGGAAGCATGTGATGCTTCTAAAGAAAGTTGTGGCTTCTTTTTAAGTGACCGCAAGGCAGAATGCGCACACCAAAACAGCAAAACCCTTCAACCGGAGGATGTTGACCAAGACAATACGGCCACTACGGGGCCCCCTCTTTGCTGCTGCACCTCGCAGCATGAAACCTGAACATACAAGGAAATATAAACATGGTTCTTTGATGTGGTGGAAGGATGACAACAGTACAGCTGTCTCCTCAAAGCTGTGAGGGAGCCCACGTAACATAGGGGACTTCTCTGTTGTTTGTGCCTCATTATTGAAGCTCTGCTGAGATCAAAGGCTCAGGGAAGCTTTAATTAGAGTGTGAGCTGTGTCTCGGGTCTCCAATGAGCTGGGACCTCCCATCAGACTGCTGTTTGTCTGCACAATGTCACCTGGATACACAAAGTAAATGCCAACTTTAAAAGGACAGTCTATAAAAGTGGTTAGATACTGCCGATTCCACAGCAGTAATGGGGATGCAGGTGGAGTAATGACAGGACTATACTATTGCCTTCTGAGCTGAACTAAATATAAATCAGGATTGGAAGTAGTCTATCATTACGCTCGTGAAAGTATGCTAAGTCAGGAGAAGCAACAAGACTAAGCTCTGCGAAACAACTGTCTGCTTCACATCTGCCCTCGTTAGTAGTAACCCTTTAAAAGGAAATGACTGTTTCAGCTTCCTGTCTGTGTGCCGGGGGTTCGAGGCAAGCATTTAAAAACCAAGCAATGGTACTCTGAAAAACAAATTAAAAGAAAAATTTTTTTTAAAAAAACACTTTTACTTTTATATCAATAAGACGTTGGAAGTTTGCAGGAAAGTGGAGCAAAGGTTGTGCAAGCTAAATTGACACAAAGGCACTCCTCTAAAGAAAAGACACTTTGTAATTTAGGTCTGCGGTGACTTCATGCGACTCCTGCAACATAGGAGCTCATAATCTGTTAGGGAGTCGTCAGCTTTGTGGTGAAAAAGGCAGCAGATTGGTTTTGGTCATAAAACCATGGGAGACTGAAGGCATACTGAATCTAAAAGAGTGGCGACCAAGTTCCCAGTGCATTACTCTTAATTCAGAAAACTAAACCACGGGAGCCCCACACCGCATCATACCATCAAACGCAATGCTGAATATATATCCCGCATATCATGCAACTAAATATACACTGTTGTTAAATGAATGGATGCATTAAAAGTGAAAGATTGTTTATATAACATGAGGGCCTAGAGTCACTGCTGCCCAATGTGACCGCTATGAAAAATCTGGATCGCGTTAGTGGTGACTTCGAGTGTTTTGTTGATCAAAGACAAAAAAAAAAAAGCACATGTGACCCATTTCTAGCAGAGGTCAAACATCAGTATAGTGCTGGAGGGGGGGACTTAAAATGAGACTTTGGGAGTTAAAATAAGATGAGGAAAGGGTGACACCAAGAAGAAGGCTAATTTATACAGTTATAAAAGGAAATCTGTATTAAACATTAAGCACATGAGTGTTAAACCATAAAGCAAATGAAAACTAAATGAACAGTACCTGCTGTGATTCTCATGGGACAAATGAAAAGAATAATTGTTCCATTAACAAAGTCATTTTTAGTTGTGCAGTTGCCACTTTATTTAATTCTGTAATATGTGCATGCGTGCGTGCGTGCACTGCCTCAACACTTAATTAGCTGCAGTCCAAAATCTACATTCTCTGCTCTCACCTTCTTAAGCAGCCGCGTTGAGTCCTCGCTGATCTGCATGAACCTCATGATGACGTTGTTGAGGTAGATGTCACTCAGTGTTGCGTGATCCTTACTCTCCCTCCTCACCTGGTTCAGCAGCAGATACCAACAGTTGACCGGTGACAGCAGATTCTGGTCTTTCCTGAAACGGACCAATGGAAACAGGTGTCAGATGAGTTACGGAACAAAAAGGATAAAGTCATATTTTGAGGAGGCACTTCTTGGACACCTTTTGTGCCAGACTGTATGTATCATGCAGTAAAATCCAACATTTCATAGAATTAGATGGGATGTCTTATTTGTACGTTTGCATTGTTTTTAAATACAATTAGTGCAACTTAAACACTTGTTTTGCTCACATTGCAACAAAATTGCCATTTTTAATATATAAAATGTTAACTTAGAAACAAAGACCGTCTCCCAGGACAAAACTGCATGTGCTGCGCTGCTTCCATTGGCTTCTCCTCACTGTCGCTCATTCCACTTCTTCCCGAGAGGTGAGTGAGCAGCAACAGGTGATCTGGACTTAAAGCTACTAGCACTGAAATAATAGGGCTAAAACCACAAACATGGTACAACTGATTATCTGTGTGGCATTTTGAGCATCAATTTAAAATCCAGGGGCTAAAAGGGACAATTATTTGTTTAAAAAAAATCTTTATGTTCCCTTTAAACCAACTTCATAGTTAAGCAGGCCTGTATAAAATGCCTGTAAGCATTCACCCGACCATTTACCTGTTGACAACTGTTGGCTGATTTAGACAGTATTTCCCTTTTTTAATCCAGGAGATCGAGACAAGCACTTGAGGTTTACAAAAACCTCAAGTGCACCCATAAAAACCTCAAGAGCACCAGTGCTTGTCACTAAAGCAGAAGCCAGACTCATCATAGGTGTCCCTTGGTGGTAAATGCCCCATGTACCTCTGGCTCTGGGCCTAAAAGCCTCTCCAAATATTACAAGGACTACACAGTTAACTTGGAAATATCAGTGACATTTCTAGGGCAGAGAGAGCTACAACGCTCTGAGCAAAGATGATTTTCTACAACCAGAGAAGAGTGTGCTTAACACTATAAATACACACTGTGGACTGGTGTTAAAGAAGCCGTGCATATATTGTTGGTGAACTTAAAGAGCAGAATCAAACTGTTAAAGAACAAGCGAGACAAGGAATGGAAGAGAAACTGCAGAATAAAGAATAAGAATAGAAAAGAATTAAAATAAAAATACGGGAGTCGGAGAGGCGTTTCCTGCACTGTGTGCCGGCTGCAGCCAGGCTAACTGTAGGACATTGTCCAGGCCAGAGCGAGCTGGGGCCCTGTGTAAGCACTGGCCTGCAAGCGGACTTCCTCTGGGTTAATCTATAACATTCCTCTTGCCTGCAAAAAAGTGGCACAGAATGAGTGTGCATGCCTGTGCACGTGCGTGCGTTTTGGAAAAAGGCTTGACAGCTGGGTCCTGGTCAAGTCTTTCAGGAACCATATGGAGACTCGCCTCTGCACCTCTCTCAGTTTGCAAAGACAGGCAGCACTTGTCAACGCAACAGGTAACATTTTGCACTTGGCAAGTGACCCAGCCCTGACCTACCCTTCAGCACTGGCACCACATCTGCTGGGTGAGCAAAAATCAAGCAAATGCGAAACTGATGCAAACATTCCGAACAGCTGAAATGTTTCCTGAGGCTACGCAAAAAACAGGAAGACAACTGCACAGACATGAAAAACATCTAAGAGGATTCATTTTTCAAAGAAAGCAGATAAACTGAATAAAATAAACTAATCGGTATACTGATGAGATAGTCCAGTATGGAAGGGAATCACAAAATAACTCACAAGACTACCGTGCCACAATAGTTAGCCTGTGATAATGGCGACATCACAATGCCGTGACGTATCATTTTAGTGCTTTGATTCCCCCCGCGGTCTGCTGCTGTCCACCCTGTGAATGTGCTCTTCATCGCATGACTTCAGTTCACTTTACCCTCCTGCACTTGAGAGCAATATGTGACGTCATAGAGTGGTGTCTGTGTCTGACAAATTAGCCATTTAAGCATGCCTGAAAGTTTTAATAAAAATGTTACTATTCTGTTCTTGTGTATCAACAACTTACTGCAAGGAAAAATAAAACAAAAATAAATATATCCCAGGAGCAACTCTGCTGGGCGCCATCACTCACCATCTGTCAAAGAGCAATTACTACAGAAATCATTTCTGCATTATGTATCAGATCCATTCCACAGCACTCAATCTAGACATGTGGGAACAGAAGATATTTGTCTTTATCAATTCATTCTCATGTTTTCAGGTCCATGAACAATGGAAAAGACTATAAAGAGAACCTTGTGTAGTTCTGGTTTAGGTTTTGATCTTCGTCCTTCGTAACCAAAGTAAATGCAGCGCTGCAGGTCACTGACAAGAAGCGGGGCATCAAGCTATTAAAGAATCAGTTTACACTCATCCCATGTGTGACCCCCTTTTTTCAGTGCCAAACAGCTCAATTACGCTTTCAGTAAACATTTAAATTTACTTTACAAAATTTACTCCTTAGCCTGAAAAATCCCCCTACCCAAGTAGGGCAGCAGCACTCCTACCTATGGAAAGTTTAATCTAATTCAATACCAAAACTAAACTGATAAGGCATGTGGCTTATAAAATTCAGGGCATCCAACAACAAACGCACCACTCCTTCACATGAAATCCAAGAATTAAGTTTGAGACAGTCAAAGAAGAACATCTTGAAACAGTTAAAGAAGTTTAATCATTTTTTTGTGAAAGGGTTGACCTACTAAATCATATCATAAAGAGGACAGACTAGAAAACAAGTGGGAGACCTACACAGGCCATGACGACATAACCCCCTCTGGGAGTTGCTTACCCCACATATAATAGCAGGAAAATCTCTCACTGTCATCGTTTCCCTCTCAGTCAGGGCAGGAACTGGGTCAGACAGACTAAATGACAGATAGGCAGGACCCCCAAACACAGGTATGAACGAGGAGGAGGAACAGCAGTATAATGTCACCATGCATGCACTCCCACACGGCAGGATGATGCTAAAAATGAAGGATACCAATTTTGCTGCGCACAGTGTTTAAACAAGAAGGTCTTATCAATAGGAAAGGCAAAATAGCAAAGTCCTATAGGGCCACGCTGATAAAAACCGTTCACTTATAAACTGCAGTACCAACTGAAGATGACGTGCGGTGTGGCCTTGCAGCTGTTATTGGAGCAATGTGACTGCTTCCAGGACACGTTTACATTTTTCAAAGGAAGCAACAGCATGCCAAAGACTCAAAGACCAGCGGAAATGCACAATTTTCTTCCATCCGTGCATCGCTGGTGCTGTAAGAGTCCTAACAAAGTGGAGTTTAAATCAAATGAGAATGTGTCAGCAATTTCCCCGAGACAGCGGGTAGTTATGTGCGGCATTACACACACTAAGCAGCCACAACATTTTCTACACCTTGTGCAAATCCTCTGAGGAAAAAGCGAGGAAGTCCTTTAACCAGCAGCTTAATTCTAGATAAAAGCAGCATATTTAAGACAATCCCAGTTGTGGCTTGTGCAGCATAAATATTTCAGTTATTCTTTTGCTCTCCATTTCCTTGTCCCTCCCTGAACAAACTCTGCATAATACAGTATCTGGTTGTTTGCATGCGTGTTTAAGAAAGAGTGAGAGAAAGAGAGCGGGGGAGAGAAGAGAGTGTGTTTGCCCATATTTGTTCATTTGTGTGTGTTCTGCAAACAGCCACTGAAACACAAACGGATGGCTCTCCCACAGAGCGCCTCTGTGGATGGAACACTGGAAAGTTGGCCCGTTTTGTTTTCTTTCAAGGAGGAGGGAAAAAAAGAAACACGCTGGTGGCTCTGAGCTCTCTTAATGACCGCTCAGTTTCAGTACTGATGCGTCTGCCACAGTCACAAGTTTGCTGCCGTCTGTTTTACTGCAGCATCTCCCAACATCCGGAACCCTTAAAGCTCCAAGAGTTTTCGGATCTTTTACATTTCTGCTTAGATCAACATTAAAACAACGTGTTGAACAGCATGCGTTCGCTACAGTTTCCTAATTTGACTTTATAGCAGCTAATTATTACGTTTAATTGGGACAGCTTTTTCCATTACTGTGCACTGCATTTACTTCTGCAACAAAGGATGAAGAACAAAACCTAAATCAGAACTACACAAGGTTCTCTTTACAGTTAACTGTGAAGAAAAAAAAGGAAAAAAATTATAATCTAGGCTAGCTTAAAGAGTCTCTTTACACAAACTAACCCTGCAGCAGGACAGGCAGTAGCTCACAAAGACACCAAACTATAGACTGGTCAAAAGCGATGATGCCTCTAAGAAGTTGCATTTACAAATTTATTATTACCTGTTATGTGACAGGCAGGATGTTTACCTCTCTATTACAGTGAAGTATTTGAGCTCCCAGAGGGATCCACAATCACCATTCAGAAACAAACACAATTACTTTAAAAATATGACTTATTTTGTGTTGGGCTGTTTTAAAATGCAGCTACAGTCTTAAGAAAACCTTTACTTTAAAGTTCAGCAGACCTCTACTGCAGTCTCCCCAGACTCCACAGGTACAGCTCGGCTCAGCACAGGGCACCCCTGAAGCAAGAAGCTTTCCTCTCCCGCAGTGAGCAACCGCAATCCTCCCACAGGTCGCACAAAGTCTGTGCTTTCAGATGTACGCAAGCTTCATTTCACCCCCGAGAAAGACTGAACTCCCACAGTGTCAAAACCTTTTCCTAGCTTGGAATAGCTTAAGAACTTTATGGGAACATAAATGGTTCAAGAACAACATATCTGTCTTCCAACAGCAGAAAACTCGGTTTAGCCTTGTCAAACACAATCACACATGGCAATGTTTGCAGACTGGTGGAAGGAAACTGTGACATCATGTCTTTAAAGCTTCACTAGAAACATGGTTTATACGAAGGGGGCATGAGATCGCAGAACAATGGCGTCAACCTCCACCTGCATTTTGCCCCATTTCCTAGAGGCAGCCATGAGATAAAAGCATGAAGCCATCCTACAAGGGAACTTTCCAAACAAACTGAATATGTCAAAAATGCTGCACATTAATGGACTTTTAACCAAAAAGAAAGGCATCTTGTCCGCTTATCTCAAAATCAGTCATGCAAACCAGACTGCTTCATTGCCAGCCCCTCTGTAAATACAGCCGGTCCTTACTAGTTAATAGATTTAACCGCTGGCCTTTTTACTTTAAAGAACAAGAACATTTAAATTATTGTAAATGGTGGTCAAGTGAGTTACCGCGACATTAAATCCGCACTCACAGTGAGAGCAGGAAAATGCTAAACTCGCACAGCTGTAAAAGACAGTAGCATGCAGCAGCCCAATGACTCTGTTATCTAATATTAATTCAGTAAACTAATCATTTTTGGATGCATTTATTTGTTATGTTAGCAGTGTTTAAGTTGAGCCTGATTATGGCTGATGCATGAACAATGAGCTCCAGTTCCTTCCTCAGAATAGAGCTTATTATGGATTAACACTGATATCAGTATTGGCAAATACAATATCAATACCTTGACTTTGGATAACAGAAACTGGACCAGTGCATCTCTAAGAAAAACTCTGTCTTAAAAGCTACAGCCAAAATAAAAACACATTTTCACACCACAGAAATTTGTCCAATGAAAACAGCCTGGAGAATACTGGGGCCTTACTCTACGTGTGTGTTTATGTGAATACAAAAATATGGGCCACATGATTTAAAACCCTCAGGAGGACTTTTAATGTTATTCAAACGTCTTTTATTTACTTAAGAAATATGCTCCGAGGCAGTTGCCAAATGTTTACCCTGCGAATGAAGTGACCAGACTGTACATCATACAATGAAAACCACAGAGCGCCATACCAGAGTCTTCTTACCAGTTACACACATGGGCACACACAGCTGCTAGAGCCATTGGAGCTTCAGACAGAGAGCAGGGGCTATTTGCAGACGGCGAAGACAAACATACATTTTTATTTTTGCTCCACCACAAGTTCAAACAATATGCTAATGTCTGCTTTTTCCATGAGCAGACTCCTACGATGTAATAAGGCTAAAAATGACACCATACTTAACGGTGTCAAAATCGATTAAAAAAAAACTCAAGAGACAAACTGATGCACGGTGCATAAAGTGGAAGAAGTGGGAGGAGGACAGAAGGAGAAAGCAGACCAAAAAAAAAAAATATATATATATATATATATATATAGAAGCAAACAGTTTTTCTCCCTGCGATTATTTGACATTTATCTTAAAGGGTAGATACCAAACAAAAAACACTCTTTGTGAACTTAATATATCCAAATATCAAAAGGTACTAGACTTATTGAAAGTCTTTGCAACCTGAGCCTCTTTTTTATTTTATTTTATTTGTATATTTTTTTAAAATCATCATCATGAAACACACCGGAAAAAAAGCACGTTTTCATAATTCCTCCTCAGATGCCATGGTTTCCATTTTTTCAGTCAGACTTTCACTTTTTTGCCTTAACAGCATAGATTTCTCTCTTAAAACAACCTCACTACTGCACCTTAAGGTAAATGTGTGTGGTTCCATAGTAAATAAGAAAAACATTGACCACAGACAAACATCAAGACAGTGTCCTCTCACTTGTACTGCTGGTGATCTTTAGTGCTGCGAGTCTTTGCCATGAAGCGCTCGGCCAGTTTCTCTAGGTTTCTGGAGTATTCCATCTCAATCTCTGCCTTCTTCCTGAAGAAATCCTGGAGGTCCTGCAGCAGCTGGACCCGCATTTCTGTCTGCTGGTCCAGACATTTCTGCTGCTCCACCAACTGGGCCCTGATCTCTGAAAAGACACAAAAAAGTAGATTAGGAGCTGCAGTCTGAAAGGAAACACAAGGAAACTATGTTTTCCTGGTGCTCTAATGAAGACGCTAGCATACGAAGCCAGACAATCAGAGAAAAGACTGTTAAAGACTGTTCTAGCTTTGTGAAGTCATTAAGATAAACCAGCTATGTGATTAAATTTGTTTTTGCTGCTGTTATTTCTGCAGCAATCGCATGTGTTTTCTCTTTTATTTTTAAAGCTACATACTCTTAAAGCATTACAATTTTGAAAATCATCAACTATGAAGGTGCAAGTAAACAGAATACATCTGAAATGTATTTATAAGGGGGAAAAAAAGGACAAATGATCAGCAATGCGAGCAGTTACATTACAGTACATGAGCACGAGTGCAATTGGATGGCCCAGTGCAGCTTATTATCCCTTAGTTATGGATTTTATGAATGCTTGTAACAATATGAGGATGGCACTGGTCTCAGGTGTTTCATTAAGGCTGAAAATAACTCCAGGATGAATGGAACCTGATTCACGTCATACCCAGGTTACACAGCACAGACCTGAGCATGCACGCGCGCACACACACACACACACACACACACACAAATGCAGATGCATTAATGCTTATCAGTGCTCGTGAGTGAAAATCCACTTAAGAAAGCAGAGGGACAACAGCAGGCCTCACATAAACAAGCTGTACATGCAGGTAAATGACCCTCTAAGGTCTTTTCTGAGGAATCATGTCTGTCAGAGTGCTGCTCATTTAAATTTAAATGCTCAACAGGGTGACTGGGAGTGCACACACACGCGCTCGCATGAACACAGTCTCGCACAAATTGTTTCCTCTGTGTTCTCCATCTCACCAGGGGCGTGTATAATGGATTTTGCCTAATGGAAGGTAGCCTGGCCAGACATCTTCAGCAGAGGAAACAGATTAATGAGGTGATTTAAAGCCGACACCACTGGAGAGAGGTGGGGAATGATCCCTAATTTTAAGGGCAGAACATACTAAGCTGCAACAAAACTTCACTGCATAGATGACAAATTATAAGGCTTTACAAGTTTCTTGGTACACTTTAAAAAAAATACTGGACAGCTAAACAATAAGCAGAATAGAACAAGAAGAATTGCATTGGGGTGGGGAGGTGGGGGTGGGGGACTGGAGCCCATTCCAGCTACCACTGGGCAAAAGGTGGGGTACACCCTGGACAGGTCGCCAGTCTGTCACAGGCCTAACACAGAGAATCAGACCAGCATTCACTTTCATATTCACACCTATGAGCAATTTAGAATCACCAATTAGCCTATCCCCACTAATTGCATGCCTTTGGACTGTGGGAGGAAGCCAGAGTACTTGAAGAGAACCCACGCAGATATAGGAAGAACATGCAATCTCCACACAGAAAGGCCCCAGCCAGATGGTGGATTCGAACCCCCCTGATACTGGAGAAGAAATAAAAAACCACAATCCAGCCTGATTGGGTTAAAAATTGAGATAATTCTGGGTCATTAGGCTTAACCAGTGAAATCTGAAACAAGCTTCCATCTGACACCATTGGCTGATATTTTTTGCATCCTAAATTTAGCATATTTAATGAAGCCATGAACACTGTGTACAATGATCTAGGTCAAAATTTGCTGCCATTTTTTTCCCAGAACTTTTGAGTCCTTATTAAGCTTTTGCTCAAAGTGACGAGCTGACATTAAAGCTCTGTTACACACATTAAGCTCTGTTAAAAAACAGAGCCCCAGTCACAATCTAAAGCCAAAATCAGAATAACATGATTTTTTTTTCCCCGTATAAGACGATGCTTAACAAGTTTATTAGACCACCTGTCATAAAAACAAGAAAACAAATATTTTAGAAATCTGTCGAAAGTTTGTTTAATTAACTTAGGCAGCTTCTTTTACTGTTGTATTCGAGAGAAAGCGTTAAGCACGCCTGGGTGGGAATCACTGTGGACCAGTCTTGCAGATTATACAGTTCTGCTCAGTATGAACACCAGAACAGCACTTAGGCAACATCTTCTCTCTGAATCTCACAGTGAATCAGTTTCCTTTCTATTAGTCATATTTAATGTGTGTCAATTCCTGTTGAAAGGTTTTGGCTTTTTCATTTTGGACTGTTTTTCTGGAACACTATCGAGAACACAATTTGTTGCCAACTTACTGTACATCCTTATGTATCAGTGTCTGTAACTGTGATTCACTGAAGTAAATGCAGCTTTAAAAACAGTTGTTCATGAAGCCATTTAATCGTCTCCCTGTGCAATGCTCAATGACCAACTAATAAGCTGCAAAAATGCAGAAAATTTTCCCTTCTGACTTGTTCGTTGTAGGACACATCCCATGAACCAGAGACGAGCTTAACCCAGATCTAAAAGGAGCAGCAATGCTGAAAGGAGTTTAAACCTGGGCAACCTGCTGCTTAGTGAATACAGTAATTATTGTGGAAAGAAAGCATACAAAATCTTTAAGATACGTACAGTTATACAGGAATACATACCTTAGCAAAGAAGAGAAGATCCCTAAGAGCCAGCAATATACGAATAGTTCAATTAATGGCCAATAAGCTCCTGACTAATTTAGAAAGCCTCCAGTCAAAAGACAGCTGAGAGCTGTGTGTGTGTGTGTGTTTGTGCGTGTGTGTGTCAGATGCCTATGATGTAGTAATCAATTAAATGGCAAATGGACTGGTTCTTATGTAGTGCTTTTCTACTCTACTTGAGTGCTCAAAGTGCTTTATACAACATGTTTATTCACCCATTCACACGTACATACAAGCACTTCTTTCTACACTTCTACATTTCTATTTAACATTCGCCCACACACTCCAATGAGCGCATCAGGACCAACTTGGGGTTCAGTATCTTGTCCAAGGATACTTTGTTATGCAGGCTGGAGCAGCCAGGGATTGAAACTCCAACCTTCCGATCAGAAGAGGTCCCGCTCTACCTCCTGGGCTCTGGTCCACTCATCAAGACTAAATGTGCTCACAATCCTGATAAATTAAGCATTTACATTGGGTCTAAAAATTGATTATTTCTGCATTCTCACATCTACTTCCTTCTGGCACTCATAAGCAAATAAGCCACTCGGAGGCAGATGGAACACGTTGCTACTATGAATCTGAACGAATGCTTACCACGGCTGTTAAACTTTTGTGAACCAGACACAACATTAATGCGGAAAGTGGGATTTTAAGAACAGCGCGGAGGTTTGACCGCAATCGAGAACTCCCAGCTTCGATGCAAAGAACCGAGCCATCAGCAAACCTGGCGGGCCACCAGTGAGCACTAAGAAGAGGTTTAAATTTGAATGTGACTTTAATAAAGTACACCAGGCTCTCTGATGAATGGGTAAACCTTCCAATTGCCTCCATCTCCAGAGGGTGTGCGGATTAAAACAAAGCTACCATGGCACTGACACAAAGGACTGCACTGGATCATTTAACACAATTACACCCATGACTGCACACAGAAGCTCATTAAATCATTCATTTTCCAAGTCAAGTATTGGCCACCGCTGCTGTAACACCAAAATGACAAATCTGGAAATTAATGCTATAAAGCAACTCACCTGTCAGACAGGACTATAGGCCAGGTGCTGCCTAAGACTAGGACCTGCTTTGCAAATTGAGATTTCCGCTCAAGAAATTCAGCAGTGAAAACAAAGTCATGGAAAGTCTAGGGTCACAATAAATCAGAAAATACATGTGTTTTTCCTCAGTTATGGCCACACGTAACTGCTGTTTTCTCAGCCTAAAGTCATATGCTTCAAAATTGCTTTCGAAATACTGGTCACCCACATGTTAAGAAGGAAACATTTTAATAACTACAGAACTCCAACTGCTGATTTTCCATTTCAGTATAGTCCAGCCATCCATGCATTTCTTTTAAACCTTTATTTTACCAGGTAAAATGTTTGAGAACCAGCTGTCATTTACAAACGAATGACCTGACCTGAATTTTCTCACCCGGTTATCCAATTCAGAGCCTATTCAGTGGATTACACCTCAGACATGTCTCCAGTCTATCTCAGGGCTGGCACAAAGATACAGCCACTCATCCAGCCATCGTCAATTTAGAATCACCAACAAACCTAACACGTATGTCGCAAGCTAGAGTACCCAAACTCTGCTTACTTGGTGACTGCAGTTAGTTCCAAACCTCTGCCGGCATTTGCATCAGCACAAAAACTTTGCACCATGAGCTTCGTGGCGTGAGTTTTCATGGCCAAGCAGCTCTCGTAGGTGTTTAATACTGATGCAGTGATTCTAGTTATGTTTATTTTTTTCTACAGCAACTAGTTGTTCATGAGCCATGATCAAACCAGAATATAGACTTATCCAGTTATATAAAGACTAAACTGCGGTGTGCCACTCAGGACAACTAAACTGCGTGTCTAAAAACACAATAACTATCAGTGGAGATGTCAGAAACCAAAGAGAATAAAGCAGAGTAGCACAAGTATATGCAAACCCACAAAAAGAGTGATAGGAAAAGTTCTTTTTACCACTTGGAAAAGTTTTCATGTTTATGCACCATTTAGAGGGCACAAAGTCAAGTTATGATTTTACATTTATATAAAAAGGGAGAACGTTATGTAACCCCATGTGTAAATATTTGAAATGAAACACTCAATTACTTTGGTGTTTGAGGTCAGTCTTCCTTTAATCGTACTGATGCTTTATCTGAAGCCCGTACTAAGGACAGCATCTGCTGTCTGACTCATTTCATAAAAAGCCAACACAACCAACAGAGGCTGTCACTTGGGACCTTGAATGCTTTCAAAGTCAGGCCACTGTAATCCAAAGTTTTTCTCAAGCTGGGACCATCTTATTGAGGTAGAGAACGCTGATCTACTATTACATGGTGCATTCCTTTCTGCCACTCTTAGCTCATCTGTATGGTAAACACGTGTGTGTGTGTGTGTGTGTGTGTGTGTGTGTTAGGGTGAGATGGGGAGAGGTGCCTCTCATGCTTTGATGTAACCCCCCCAAACACACACACACACACACAAAAGAGTTAACTTGAAATGAGAGCTACGCAAGCTTTCGTGGCCACATCTGGGTACATTTGTGCATGAGGGGGTACTAGCTTGCAGAATTAAAGCACGTATATAAATCTGTCAGCAACAAATCCAGCTCACTGATGGACATCCAGTCAGTGTTACCCAGAATGCACATGGTGTTGATGGTGTTGATATGGACAATGAGAGAATGCCGTTTGGTCTTTGTGGTGATCAGTAGGACCAAGGGCCTTTTGTTTCCAAACTGGACGTTATCCAGTTGCTCTTTGGAGAGCACATCACATACTTCACATAACCCCATTCATGGCAACAAATATCTCCAAAGTTGCAGTTCAGGATAGCTGATCTGATTTGCCAGATAGGCTTGTTCTATTGTCATAGAAAGTGCCCTGTAAGCAGGATGGGTACTGACCCCACAGTGCTGACCCTCTGAGAGAAAAACTGGGCTCCAGTAAAAAAAAAACAACTCAGCTACTGTCAGGTGGCCAGAGAGATAACTTTTCTTTCTCGCTCTCTCTCTCTCTCAACAATATGCTCTCCCATGATGCTGCCAATTAACTTTGTTGTGAATCAATCTGTCTGTAATACATCTGTTACTTATGATGAGTGCAACATTTGACTCCTCTGTGGGAACTATAAAAGACTTTAAACTTTTAGAGAGTTTCTACAGTTGCACCAAGTTGATTACAGCTTCCACCAGCAGCTATCTGGGACATGCTGTACCACATCAGTCCCATGGCTGCATTTTCACATGCAGAGTGGCTCATCAGCAGCACCTGAAATAGCGGCTAAGGCCTGGGGAGGGACTATAAAGGAGTGTGCTCGGCCCCACCATCTGCTTCAGATCTAGAGTTTTGGGATTGAGGGAGTTGTCCATGCTTCTTCTAGAGGCTGGATACAAGACAGAATAAATACCATCAAAGGTAATTACAAAATGGCCAATCAGTTTTTAACAGAGAACAGACTTTCAATTACAACTGGAATGGGATCACATTTGAGGAAACCCCATCTACGCCTCGTATTTTTCTCACATTTTTAATTATTTGCATAATCCAAAAAGGGCATGCTACCATATTTGACTGTAACAGTGCTATCATTCATGTTCCTGCTGTCTCAATAAACACATACCATGTGGCTAAAATTATACTAAAGTAGTTCTATCCAAGCAATCTGATTGATAAAAGGTGCGTCCATCATTGTGCTAATTTTAGCCAAGCATGACTCACTAACTTGTCAGAAGCTGGGACTTTTCATTTAATGCGGTTTACCATCTAATGATTAAACACATTTTGCTTTTCCAGGTAATCATTTACATTACTCCCTGCCAGGGGCGGGCTGGGGTTGAAATTCAGCTCGGGAGCTTGGTCTGGAGAGGCCGCGAGAGCTGCACCGCGAGCGCTGCTGTGCTAAATTGGGTACAAAAAAAAAAAAGAAAAAAGAATAAAATAGAAATTCTGATCACCAGCCGGTTCAGCCTGGAAACGACCGGCCTTTCGGGAAACCTCCCGAACCTCCCGATGGCCACCACGCCCCTGCTGCCTGCAAAGAATTGGATGCTTCAGTAGAACAGAAGATCTTTGCTGTGAAAAAGAAACCCAAAGAAGCTCACCGGTCACTTGAGCCACACGAGAATATTTAAAAGTCTTCCAAAATGGGAGAGATTGCTATATTTCACATCCTGACTCATCAGGACAATAGCGCATAACCCACAGTGTTACACACAATATCCCAAAAAAAAAAAACCTTGTCACTAAAGTCTGGTCACTAATTCTACAGAGGTCATGTGGTAATGTAAGAAATAACTTGATTAGGTTGGTGAAAATTTGCCTGGTGTGCCAGACCACCCCTTCTGTCTTACATCTGGGCATACAGCTGGAGTATGTTAATGTGTTATCTAAGATTACATCACTCCCTAGATTGCATTACTAATATGCAAGCCCCCACTGCATATATCATATGTCCTCTGTGATAAATTAAAGAACTGAAAAGGCACCAAGGCAATTTTTTGGATGAAATAACCCTGTCAGGGAGACCGTTTTAACTTGAAGAGTAGTCATGTTGGTCTAAAGTCAGAGGCTTGCCAAAAAGGCTGAACGGATTCCCTCCATTTGCCTAAAGCACAGCCAAATTACACACAGCACACTGGCAGCTTTGCTAAAGGATTTTATCTCAAAATATTGAAGAACTGGCAACGTGGTCGACATTACAACATCTGACTGACATGTTAACAGCTTCCAAAACCGCAGAGAGGCTTCCAGTGCAAGTACTGTATGCTACTGTGATCCAGAGAATGGCTGCTAGATTAGAGGCCATTCTCTAGAAAAGAGTCTAGCCTGTAATCCCCCAATTCTTCCAAACACTGCAAGCTTAAACTACTTCCTTTGAGATATTCTGTGATCAAGCATGAACCGCCTTCATTTGAGGGAACTCACCGGTGGCACATTTTACAGCAGCTCCTTCACAGTGGCAGCAGCGACCAACAAACCAGCTCCTTTCCTTTATAACTCCAAACGCACACAGGAAATTCAGTAGTAACAGTGATATGAATTCTTGCGTTTTCCTCTTGGGCCCAGGATTATTGTGGGCAGCAGACTCAAAGACTTCAGGTTCCTTCCTGCACTCTGGTTTTTACAGTCTGACTCAGAAACCGCTCAGTCATGGTGGATAGCTCTGTGTACTGTTCAAACAAAACACACTAGGTTTATAAAAACAAAACCAAAAAAAAAAAAAAAAAACAAA
>VUQK01006303.1:2089-15723 GCA_015106715.1 Bujurquina vittata | reverse complement strand
TTCCTTCCTGCCTTCTGGTTTTTACAGGCTGACTCAGAAACCGCTAAGTCATGGTGGATAGCTATATGTACTGTTCAAACAAAACACACTAGGTTTATAAAAAAAAACAAAAAAAAAAAACCATACACCACACAAAAAAAATTAAGCTAGACGATTCTAACTGCACAAAATAAACACTTCAATCTATGTCAAGTCCATTCAACAAGGTAATATTTAAACGTGTAATCTCAATAACTGAAATCTAATAATCTATGCTAATTAGATTCAGCTCTTCTAAGTGGCTCATGAGTCAAAAAGGCACAGTTGCTAAGGCAACACCCTTACGGGCTAGAGGCTTACAGCAGGCAGACAAGATATCAATCACTGCTGACTTTACGGTGGCCTTCGAGGATCATCATTATGATCCAAAATAATAAGAGTGCAAGGATCTGAAGTGAGCCCATTTTAAAGCCAAAGATGTTTGTTCAGCTGCTGGTGAACATCGAGACACTGATCTGGACACCGGTCTCCTGTGTTGATGTGTCAGATGAAATTGTGTGTGTCTGCTTGTGGTTTTGTGCTTGAGAATGCATTGTTTAACAATAGACTTCCTTTTTTACGGTTCAAATGTCTACTCTATATTAGCCAAAGCCCTGCTTCAGGAGCTCCAGCAAGGCCTATTAATCGTTCCTAATGTTTGGCTTGTAACCAAAGGGGACTAGGCCTTTCCTGTCCGGGCCTTTTAGCTGTAAACTCCCTACCTTAGTGTCTGCTTTTGAATCTCTTCTTAAAACAGTTTTTTAATTTCACTCTTCCTAAAATAAAATGCAGCTATCTAATTTATTCAAAATAATTTGATTTTTGTCTGAAGTTGTGCTTATTATTAATCTTGTTTTATGTTTTAGATCACTTGATTCACATATCTTTAACAACAAAGTTATAACGTTTTATCATAGTCATCATTGTGCTGTACAGTCCTTATTTGCCGGGCAATGACTCTCTCTCTCATCACTTGTGATTTATTATCAGAGTATATTTTGTCACATATTAAACCTCTGGATCAAAAGCAGAGAAATGGATTGCAGTCTCCTCATGCCAAAAAGGGCTGTGGTGAAATTCACCTGCACGCGTCAAACCACAAAGTATGTGTTTGATTTTGTTATTGCTTGTTGATGTAGGGATTAGTTGCAAGGAAATGTTACTGATACGGTCACTATCAACTAACTGGAATAATGGATGCCTCTAAAGTCAGTGGCACTATTTAATAAAAAATAAAAAAAGTTCGCTACGGTTTACCTTGGTCTGAAAAATGTGTGCAAACATATTTTCCTCCCTGAGTGACACCACCGAACTTCCAAATTCCATCCTTAGATGCTGGTATAATTAGACCTCTATACTGCAGAAGCTGTTTGAAAGCTTTCTATGGGCATTTTGTTTTTGCTGTAACTCTGGTCACTATTGTACAACTGGAATCCTTTTGTAACTGCTGTGAATCAGAGCTCACTGCAGTTGTGACACTCAGCAAAGAAACAAGCTGCAAACTTTTCAGAGGGACCTTTCAAGCCCTCAGGGTTGGTGGGGGTGGTAGGAGGTGGAAGTATCCCAAACTGAAGGTTGATTAGCACACGCTTTGACCTGACATGTTAAACTAAAGCAAAAAAGTGGACAACCAAAAAAAGAAGAAGATGAGAAACCGTTTCATCTGTGTGGCTCAACATCAGACAAATAAGAATCTGTGAGAAGAAAAAAAAAATCTCTTTCAAAATCTGGGCCTGCCCTCGCCCACTTTTTCTCATTCATCTCTTGAATATCCCCAGCTGTTCTCTCTGCTGCCCTAAAGTGACCAGTGTGGGATCTTTTGTGTGAAAGAAAGAGGTATGTAGATAATCTGTATATACAAAAAAAGAGGCTCATTTAAATTTAAAGGAAAACTGCACTGGACACAAAATAAATGTCACAAGTTCTAACTTTTTACATTTTTCCAAGACAAAAAAAAAAAAAAGAACGCACAACTCCTCACCTTGCATTTGGTATGTCTTTGAGCTTATATCTTGGTATAATTAGTGGAGGTAGAGATGAAGGGGATAAAGCTCATATGTCAAGGCAAACAGTCATTTTTAACAAAGCTGCCCTTAGGGGGGGAAACTTGGCTGGGCATGCCTACAACTCTTACAGTTGGGATGTTTGTTTGGGGCAACAATACTATGAAAATTGTGTGGTTAGACGGCTGAAGAGGGTGCAGCATGAGGAACATCTGGAACGGATGTGCATAAGCTTTTATCTACTGCAGCATTTACTCTGATTCACAGTAAACAAATGTAAACTTTAGCATGCTGGCAAAGACTTTAATAATACAATGTCTGTAAGAAGAACCTAAAGAATGGCAGGGCAGTTACGCGGCCTACGGTGATGAAGAAGGGGTTGTTTTTAGGAGATTTCCCTCTCTTGGGCCCCAAGGAGGTGCGAAGGAGAGGGTGAGGATTTGCACCTGTATGGGGTTTGGTCAACTATACTGCAGGTATAGATATAAGACTACAAGGAAAGTTTGAGTGGGACAGATGAATATCTGAAGACCCTAAAAATGAATACTAAATTCTAAAAGTATGTTTACTGATGGTCAGTGTATCCAAAACTGATAAATTCATCATTTAATTACTAAACCGTTACATAGGTGGGCTTCAAGTTAGTGTTAAATTGTTAACACGTTACAACACTATCATCAAACTTTAAGTGACCTTTAAGTGGTTCTTCTGTGATTGTGTAAATGTTTGTCTACACAGTTAGCCTGCTTGCCTGCCTCTGTTGTCCATCCATCTGTTTTTTGTTTTTTTTTTTGTTTCAGATGGTTTCCCAAGCCATCTGTCCCTCTTTCTTTCCCTCTTGTCCAGCTGTCTATTCATCCACTGTGTTTGTGCATCTGCCTTCCTTCATAGATCGTGCAATCCAATTTTAAAGACCTGTTCTTTTGAGATGTCGCTTTTGCAACCTGGAGACATCAGAGGTGGACAGGGAAAGCAGATCCAAGTACCTAAGCCAGCCAGCAGTCAGGACAGTGTGGCACCATGACACCAGAAGAAAGTATAGGGTGGAGGAGGAGATGACTGTACACAGCAACAGCTATGGTGTCACTGATGAAAGTGGGTTACACAGCCAATATAATCAACCTTTTTTTTAAAAAAAGGCAAAAAATGACCAACTGCATCCAGAGATTGGATTTGTCCCAGTCTCACAGAGATCTCTCTTAAAAGCATTCAGCCTCACTTGCTGCAAACTACATCTCCCCAACACCTGCCTCAGTGTGCCCCTTCAGACTTTTAAGAAAGGTGGTGGTCCACCTTCAATTTTTTTTGTGCACATCTACCATGGAAAAGAAAACAACTTGCCTTTGCCTCTCATGTTCAAATATTTCATCTTTCTGTTAAACGAAAACAGAAGACAAAACCCCCCATACAGCCATGGATGACTGCACTGTGGACTCTGTCTGTTTCAGCAATGGTGGGCAGTAAGCGCAAAAAAAATATCCTAAAATTAAACCAAAAACCAAGTGGAGGAAATGGTCATTCCTTCATCGTTTGTACAGTACACACTAAAAAGCAAAGAAAAAAAACTGTCTTCCTCCGCTCCATTTCCCTTCTACCGTTCCTCCACGCCTCCCCTTGCTGTACAACAAAAAAAAAAAACAGCACCTTGCAGGATGTGCGGTTTCTGGGCCTTTGATAGGGTTGAGCCAGCAGAGGAGCTGAAGGGGCCGAGGAGCAACAACCCTGCTATTCATGACTAGGCCTGTAATTCCATAGGAAAGGACATGTGCGGCAAGTCTGCCGGGGAGAGGGAGAGCGTAAAAGAAATGGAGAAGGAAGGCAAAAATGGTATGAAATGAGGGGGAACTGTACAAATGATGGGCAGTACCTGGAAAAGCTTGCCATGTGACAAAAAGGCAGGAATATAAATTTTACATATTACTATATTTAAATACAAAACCAGCACCTCTCCGCTTCCTGCGCTTTAATTTCCCTGAACCTGAAGTCCTAGCACTACCTATATGTACACCCACAATAAAAATCAATGCAGGTTTGTATGACTACGCATAATCAATGTTTACTGCAAAATAAACTACGCGGCCATCTGTTCATCTGAAAATTGTTGAGCAAACTTTTTGTCCTCCAAATGCTTATCTTGCTCACTTAAAAATAACATTTTTTTTAAATATCCCTATGCTCACTGTATTCATTTAGTTTAAACAAACAAAACCAAACCATAAAGATGGATCCCATGAAGGATACATTTGGAAATATAATCAGCTTTAATTTCCTATTCAGACCTTCATGGGGTCACAAACAAAACCAGTTTCAAGGTCAAAGACAATGGATAGCATGCCTTATCTGCAAATGAGCAGCTGGCCGAGACAAAGCACAAATAAAAGTTTGTACATGCGCACAGACATGCACGTACAGACGCACATGATGAAGAGACACACAAGCCCATTCAGCCTTTTCTAAAAATACTATTACAAACCCCTCTGTGTCTACACACAGGCAGTATTGATTACTAGGGTAATGCCTTTAAATTAGACTCTAAGTAGCACAGAGCTTCCTTGTGTGCTAACCTTGTGAGTGTCAACAGGGATGTATGAAAGTTTGTGTAGTGATGTGCTCTGTGTCTATGTGCCATTTGTCTGCATCTTTCATCTTTTCACTCATGCTTTGTGACCAAATGAGGACATTTAGTCACAAAGCATGTGCATGACATGACTGAAGTTCTATAGCGGGATAGTTTAAGTATGCTGTACATGAACATATATACAGTCTACTAATATTTAGTAGTAAAAAGTTCAAATGTTTTCTCCCTTGACAGAAAAAATAAAAATCTTTTTCCACCTTGTGCTTATTGCTCTGACAGCCGAAACAATCGTTTCATACACATCTTCTGCTCAATGTTAACATTCTGTCTTCCTTTAAGTGTGGAGCCTGATGTCATGTATTGAGGGTAGTGATTTAAGAGATTTTAAGAGCTATCTTTCAGCAGTGCTTAAATACACAGCAAGCATTACACTCCTCAGAGTGTTTGAATGCCTATTTTGTTAGTCACAGTGAAGCTGAGAACATTTTAAAAAAAATGTGTCAAACTGTACTTCACACAACTACAAATACAGGCCAGAAGAATAAGAGCGTAGCAAAGATCAGAACTATTTCTACACCAGGAAGGACACGTGAATTACAGGTTATGAGGTGATTTCTGCGCACACTGGATGACTTCACATCAGTGGGGCACGGGGAGCAGGGGCAGATCAAACATCTGACATGGCAGGACAGCTGCCATCCCATGAGGAGGATTAGAGAGACGATGTCCTCAAAACCGGATGAGTCAGATGAAGTCTCTGCCTGTTTATGTGTTTCACTCTCTTGGGGGTATTCTCAGTTATGACACAAAAGCTCACATATTTTAAAATATAGAAATATATTACCTTGCATTAGTACAATTCATTCTTTAACAAGACAAGAAATTAGTTTGGGAAGATTTGCCTTGGTTTGATTACCGTACATACTATACCACACAAGCTAGGGAAGTTTACCAGTACTCGATGTAACGCTTCAGCAAGTCTGAAGAAAGAACCCTAGAGTTAGGTCAGTATTAACAAATCCCCAACCAGGCTGCAATGTTGTATGTGATTTGTGGAGAGCAAACTTGAATGATTAGAATTTATTTCTAATTAACAACAAATCCCTTGGCACTATCAAACTGCTGTTTGATGACCTTTAGTTTGCCTGGTCACAGGCTGAGGGCACAGGGATTGGTGCTGAGGAGTGCAAGTTGGGGGTTGGAGTAATACAATGCATGGGTGCACTAAAGCTAGATAGTGAGGGGGACCCTGCCAAAAAAATAGGCTTAAACTGGGAGAAGAATCATGTCAAACCCGACACATAAAGAAAAGGGCTCCTCTGCTTCAGAATCTGCTTCACCACAAACCTAAATGATCTGATTTCTCTTAATAAAAAAATGTTACAGGCTCTCAAACCTTAAATACACCCATTTTTTTCTTAAATATTACTCTGGGCCCTAGTTAGTTTGACTGCAGAAGCTAAGAGATCGCTATTGAAATAGGTTTGTACTGGTTTCGATTTCTAATTCTCTTCGTCTTTTTGGATGGGTGTTCTGGAACTTCTTTTTGTTACATGTTTCATGTAATGACAATAAATTGATTCTTGATTCGGATTCTGATTAAGTATTAAAAGTCATATCACAGTAAGAAGCCTTGGGGTCTCCTTAAATTGGACATGCTTGAAACACCTTAGGAGGGGCATCCTAGTCAGATGCTAGAATGACCTCAGCTGCATCTGAATCCCTCCCAAGTGACCAACTGGGAAGAGACCCAAAAAATAAAAATTAAAAAAATTCATAAATATATTAAAAAAAGAAAATAAAAAACACCCACACACTGCAGTTTTTAACTGGCCTTATTGTAAAACATTTGCAGGGAAAACATATGTAACAAGACAATAGTTTTTCCCCCCAAACCTACATCTATAGACCACACCCCCTGAAATCCAACAATCTGGCTTTTAGTTGACAGCGAATTTTTTATTTAAGGAAATACAGTGTTAACTTTGAAGGCATTATAATTAGCCCAGTTGATGATGACAGTGAATGAAAACCGAGAAACCAGTTGAATTGCATACTGAAGCCAGTTCCCACCAACACTTTTGGGGGAGGTCTTCCACAGGAAAATGCCACAGAATTTTTGCCAAGAGCCAAAGTTCAAAGCAAAGCATAATCTAAAATCAAAGAGATAATTATGCTGATACGATGCACTTTTATTTTCAACCAAATACACATACACACACATGTATTTTTAAAGGCTGTTTAAGGGCTGTGAATGAATCATCAGAGCTGCAGAAAGAGGTCCATCCAAAGCCTACAATCATTATCATTTTATCATGAATGATTCAAAAACATTCCCAAAATGCAGAGACATTCAGTAGAACCACATCCTTCTCAAGCTGTAGCTAACCAAACTGACAGATAAAAGCAAATTATGAGGGTAAAAAGAAACTGAACGCTATACTAGAGGAATTGAATTTTTTTGCTCGCAGCCTGACGCAACAAAAATGTGTAAGGCCAAACTGCACTGTGAGGGCATAATAATGAGGCTGCTTTGATTCAAACATCTCCCTGCAGGAGAGCTGAGTTAGGATATTTGAAGGGAGGATCAGAGAAACATTTCCTACACATTCACCCCGTCCTAAGTTGTAAGCGATCATCACGTGACAAGGAAAAGACTGGGAAGAAACAGTTGGAATGAGGACAAGACAATGAAACATGAAACAGAGAAAATTAATAAAGAGAAAACCTGTTATACCAGCTCATTCCTTCATAGTACTCAGAAGGTGAGCTATTGGCCACAGTCACTTTGCACACCTTTTCTTCTTGGAGTTTGTGAACATGTGTCAGTGTCATCAGGACAAAATGTGATCCTGGAGACACCTTAATGATGGTGGAAAATATCACAACAATAGTTATCAGCCTTTTTGGCAGATTTCATCAGCACAGTAGCGCCACAACTGGCAAGATGATCGTAAAACCTCAGCTGTGTAGCAAACTGAAAGCTGAGTTTAAAGATGGGAGCGGCCTGAGAACTCGGCGGCGTCACAGCTGGTGTAAAGCTGTCATAAGATGGTCTCCGTGTAGGTCTTTTCTCTGATCCTACCATGGCTTAAATAAATAAATAAATAAAGTATTTGCTGTAGCTCAAATCACATCCTAATCCTCACTCAGGTTTCAGACAGAGTGCCCTCACTGTAGCCCGAGGCCCAATCACTCCCCATGTCACAGTCCCAGTCACGAGCAGCAGGGATTGATTTCTCCCAAGGCATCTGGTGGCGAAAGCAAATCTGTGAAGAATGGAAAAAGTCCACAATGGCCCCAACCCACACCTCAAAGGGCACCAGAGGCCAAGACAGGCTAACGCCATCAGCTCCAACGTGCACGCATACACGGAGAGAAAACAAAAGAACGAGGAGGCTTCGCAAAGACCTCATTTCCAGATAATTATAGTGGAAGCCAATATGGAGGAAGTGACAGCGTTACGTTCCGTTATCTCCTCAGATCTACCCTCAGGGATGCATTAACTGCCAATCCTCTCCCTGATTTTTTTAAAGTACCCGTGGCTGACTGAGCAGGCTCTTAGTCCTGCTCTCAGGGGCCGAGATGACACAATCTTGTACAGAAAAATGGCCATCAGAATATCCCATTAAATCCTTTACCATGTTACCTATGTGGAAAACAAACCTTTCAAGCCTGGACAGGTGAAATCAAACACCAGGTTTACCTGCAGAAGGCGACCCCCAACAGGATCAGCCGGGCGCTTCGGGATTAACAAAAGACAGACCAGAGAATGTGATCTACCTCAGGGCAGCTGTTAAGAGCGCAACAGCAAAGACCAAAGAGGGAGAAAGAAGAAAAGAACAAACAGATCAGGTTTCATTGCTCTTTGTCTTTTTACAGTACGGCGAGCAAAACTGGGTATTTCTTTTTCTGTCCCCCACAGGGTCAGGATGTGGAGGCCACCCCTTTTTTTTTTTTGCGCGAGAGACCACAGCACAGCCGTGCATGTGACACGCACCCAGCCAGGTTACGATGCATCACTTCCCTCTGACACATCATTAACCAGGACAAATCACAGGACCCCAGGGTAGATGCGAGCTTCCTCCACACTGCCTGATTAAAAAGTAAGATATATGAGGCATGTCCACAGCGTTTGCGATCCTGCTGGAAGTGTCTACACACATGCAGATACACACACAGTGTGTTGACTTTGTTTAAAAAATAAAATAAAATCTTATTCCCCAGCTATACTGGTGCTTTGGCAGATTCTGTCATCCTGCTCTAGCAAGTCACCATCTATAATTTAGGAGGAGATTTTATTTATTTATTGGTGTATTTATTTTTAAAGTGTTCTGTGTACTATTTTCTTCATGACGATTGGTGTCATGTTCCACTTTGGGGTGAGAGAAACAGGGCACATCGGGACAGACTAAGACTGGTCTAAAAAACTAACTTTTCTTTGGCTCATGCCATTCCTATTAAACTGTAATAAAATGGGATGTCAGAAATCTGCAGGGACCCCTTGCAGACAGCAATATGTTCCACTTCACCAATACCTTAAAATAAATAAATAAAAATACAGCAGAAAAGAAAGATATTGCACAGTTTTTCAAGAACTAAGAAACAGCTACCTGCAATTCAGCAAAAAGTTTCATATAGACGTTAAAACAATTAGAAATGAATTAGAAGGTTTAAATAACCTTATTAGCCTCAAGAATAGTCTAACTCGTGGCTCAGTAGCTCATTAATGAAATTTCCACTGACCAACAAACCTTTTCAGGTACTTAAGAATTTTACCTGCATTTTAACCACAGTAAAAAGGGGGTCAGCTGCTCTGCTAAAGTCTGATAGCTTCATTCAGAGAGGGCACGGGAATCAAGAGAGCAGTCGACTGGAAAAAAAAAATGTTTCTTTATGTTCACATACATATTAAAGCCCTCATTCATCTAAACATCATTTTGTAGTAAAGTGCAAACAGTGTCAAAACATAACTGACTTAAAATGTGTTCATTGTTCTTCTGTATGGCCAGTGATGAGCCACAATCCATAATCATCTACACAAAAGATACACTCAACCAAATGAACAGAGGTGGCAAAGCTGAGATTTAAAGAGTCAGGCCAGCGAGCAAAGGCCAGGAGTCTGCTGACCAAAGGGCAAAGCTGTCCCGGGCAGAAGGCTTCCAGTGTCCAGGGTCAGCGAGGACAAACGGCAAGACACAGACCGCCAGAACCTGAATACCAGCAAGCAGCATGTTCCAAACGTATCAATTATAAATTTTTACAATGAGTTAGTCAGCTCTCTGGGTGAGAAGCAGTAAATGTGCAAATAGTTGATGAGTCAGCCTGACACCACCCCCCCCCCCAATCTGACTTTAAACCACACACAAGCAAGAAATTACACAGAAATATCGGGTATTTCATCTATTGCGTAATAACCACATGATATGAGGCCTCGTAACAAAATAATTGTGTTATTTCTGGAAACTGGAAGCTGACCAATGTTGACCAGAAACAAGAAAAGTTTTAAGGAAAAGTACAAATTTCTGTGATGATTAAAATGATAAAAGGGAACTATAAATACACAGCTTCCTCTATTCCCTTAACTGTATTTTAACTGCTTAATTCTAGCTGTTATCTAGAGGAAAACTCCTTGAGGCCCAGAAACAGAGTGAATGAGAAAGGATATAAACACAACCTGAAGAGGACTGACTGGTGCTTGGTCCACATGTGACTGCTACAAGCAGGGCTCTAAGAGGAGGGGAGGAACATGGCTGACAGACCTTTATCCGTAAATGGTGCCCCCCCCCCTCCCCTCTCCAAGCACCCCACATATCTGTGGCTGGAACCACAGCTTTTGCTCCAGTTTCCATCCCAAGGGAGGGTGGAGGAGAGTTCAGGCTAGAGCTCATAAGACCAGCCTGAGGCTGCTCAAACACTAGCCATGGCTGCTGTACACTCAGCTCGGACCTCCTCCTGCTGCAAACCAACAATGATCCTTTATTGTAAGGCTGATAAGCTGAGAGCTGAGACCATGGGAAATTCTCTTCAGTTCCTCCCTGCCAACACAGAGCAGAGCAGTATGCCATTATATTTTTAAAATAAAAGACAAATGAAAGATAGTCAATCGACCCTACAGATACAAAGGAGATGAATGGTTTAGTTGACATTTTATTGACCAGATTTTATAACCCTACCCCCTACAAACACCTCCTCAGGACGGCAGCCCAACATGGCAGTCATGTCTCAAGGGGTGGTCTCTGGCTATACATCAGGAGGGCAGCAGGCTCAAAGCTCTCTTTCCTCAGGTCATGAGGTCATGGCAGAACAAAGCAAAAATAAGGGAGGAGACGAGGAGGAGCCAGTGGATCACTAAATTAAATTTCTGTTCATCAGTGTTAAGAGTAGATGGGAAAGGGCGTTTACGGCAGAGGCTGAAGTAAAAAGTTGTTCTGGAGAGATTTAAAGATTTATACCTTGTGCAAATTACATGTCATGCCTCCCATTAATCAGACCCCAAAAAACTATTATTTGTGATAAATTAGAGCAGGACTTTAAAGGTGTTTTTGCTACCGTTGTAATTTAATTTTCTCGTGTGTCACAAAAAGTGTGAAAATCGGTAAAAACATAATGAAATGGAGGTTATACACTGGCGGTTTTAAGGGGACTTTTACTGTAATGAAGATTTCTTTTTGTGACCCTGCGTCATCAAGAAGTTACAGGATTTGCATGTCCCTTTTTCTTCCAGGTTATGCACGGTCTGACTGACTAAGACGGCATTATGCAAGAGGACGTTCCAGATGATGTGAGGTGTCAGCAAAGAAGTTTGATTGTGGAGTTCAACGATACTGCGTGTCTTAAATTATGCACACACGCAAACACAAATGCTTCACTTAAACACATTGTGCGAACTATAAAAGAAAATACATTTCTTCCATACAGTAAATCACTAATGTAATTATCTGTGTCAGGTGCTCGGAATATGACTCGCTATGTGAAGAACACTAACAAGGCTCGACATGCCGGCAAATTATCATTTGTCAATCTTGTCACACATTTGATAGTTTTGAATTGCATTATTTCAGGAATGCTGGGAAGGCTGACAACCAAAGGCAATCAGAGGTAAAGACATACGCAAATAGGCACAAATGAAGCCTCAGAATCAGTAGAAGTGAGCACATAATAAAAGACTGTATCATTTATTTTTTAAATAATACATCATTTATCACTCTGGGCTTGGCCCGTTGATGATTCAGTGTTTTAATTAAGTCAAAATATTACACAAACATTCTATATTTAGGCCAAAGGGTGCAACAAAGAAGAAAAGCTCTTAGTTTCTCGCTTTCATTGATAAAGAAGGATAGATAACTTTCTCTTTTTTAAAAAAATAAGTCCAGGCCTTTCGGCTCCAATCACAAGTCAGTGACCATCTGGCAACCACCAGTTGCGAGGGAAAAGTGTGCATTCCACAACCGGTTGGCAAGTGGTTGCTGGTAGTGTCTAATGTGAACGTATACGTTACTGCAGTGAAAACCTCCTTTGGTCACTAGCAGAGATGCCTGCAAACACAAACAATTCACCAAACTGTTGTGAAACAGTCAAAAGCGTGACAAATGTGCTGACTGCAGCAATAAACCATAACGTTTATTTTGAAGCCAAACGTTCTTCATTTCTGGGTTGCATTGCACTTTTTCAAGTTTTACTACTGCTTAGAGTGTAAGTAAATGATGAGCATTTGCAGACAAGTCAGTGTTGTCTATTGCAAACTACAGTGGACTGCTACAATCTGCTAGCAACAACAAGGAGGTTTTCAGCGCAGGATCCTCTTGATGAGTAAACTACCTCAGCAAAGAAGCTACAGCTTCCCTCGTCATGGTCAGCCAGACCACCGACACAGAAAAAAGTAACCATAGTGGCAGATGTCATATTATTTAAGGGAATCCAGAACAAGACTTCACTTATAGAATGTTTGCACTCATCTTAAAAAGGTTTCACAACTGCTAACCACATAAACGGCTTACAGCCGACAGATGAATCGGATGAACACACAGACGCGGTTTAAAACAAGTCATCCAAGTCAGAGCATGTGACCTCCGCCTTCACTTATTCCTGCCCTGGCCTTATACTGTCCTCTCCCATCCCCCAATCTTCTTACCCCTAATCCAGGCCTACTGGGTGGCAGACAGCAGCATGGCCTGACAGTCAAACTGTGTCTCTCCCTGCCTTCCTGTCTGTCCATCTGTTGGCCCTCAGCCACAGTTCAAAGAAATTAAAGTTGTCCAGAGAGTAACCAAAATCTCTCCAAATCCCCCACTAACCCCCTTTTTTACTTTTAACTTTCCCCTCTCTGTTTTAATTGCTGTTCTACTTTCTTCAATCATGGTCCTATTCCATTTACCTGCACCTTGTATTAGCCAATCCAATGCAGCAGCACACTGAATCCCATCCAGCTCATTACTAGGTGCTTACATGGATTCTTCTTTAAGCACATACGTCACCAACAGAGATAGGGAAACTAGTAGGCAAAACAATGGAAAAAGAAGGCACAGGCAGCAATTTAGTCAAAAACTTTACTTTTTAATCTATTCCATCTTAACAGCCTCAGTCACAGTCACACTGCAGTCAGGTGGATTTCTAGGAGGAAACTGAATTAACTAGTATTGATAGATCTGAAGGCAATAGACCAGGTGATATGTTTGTTTAGTTTTGGGAATACAGAGATATGAATGGGGGTTGGTTTGGCTCTATTTTTTTTATTTTTTTTGATAATCAGCATGGGGGGCAGCAGTAATGTCCTGGTAGTCTTTGTGGCTACAATAAAGAGCACAGCAAGGAATGTGAAACCCTGCTTGTGCTCAGCAGAGTCTATTAAAACTACAAAAAGGGTGAATGGCCACAGATGGTGCTGTCAATAACAATTCACCCAGCCATGCAAACACACGCCTATGCACAAAGACAACACCCAGCACCATACCACTGCATGCGAGAACATTACAAACACACACACACTATTATAGAAGTTTTGGGGGGGGGGGGGGGGGGGGAGGGAGAAGGGG
>VUQK01006300.1:1729-16203 GCA_015106715.1 Bujurquina vittata | reverse complement strand
ATTCCGATATGTGTCCCCTCCAATAGTAAACTCATTCCTACGCCCTTGGCTGCGAACATGTTTTACGGTCCAAACCAAACTTCTGCAGCATATGTGTGCAGCATGGAGGTAAACACAGGGAGAGCCATGTCCTTCTGCTGCTTGCTTCACGCGTTCTTGGTTCCAGACCAGCTAGTTTGCGGTGCTGGAGTTTAACCCGTTGTTCGACCGACCAGCGGGTGAGTTCGAGGTGGAAAAAGGGCTGAACGGTTCGAATACTTGGCGCTGGCACCGTGGCCGATCAGGTCTGTTGAGGAAAAGCTCCTGACAGGCTGAACTGAGGGTGCCAAAGCCCATCATTTCTGAGTAGTGCGTCATCACGCAGCAGGCGGAGCTGCGTCCCACCGCGGAAGCTGCCCTGTCCTCTCCCTGTCAGCCGTCCCGGCCTCTCCTGAAGAGAAAAACGGATTTTCTTTCTGTCTTTTTTCCTGCTCATCTGCTTCGTTTGGGCACCTGAGGCCTTGGCTTTGTGATTCCGGACATCAGAATGCTCTCACCGAGGTTAGTTACTCAAAAACAAAAACAATAAACGCCCTTTACAGCCTCTTTGGTGTTTTGGTGCTATCCGCGCTGTATATAAGTAGCCCGAGTAAAGCTGGGAAAGCTAAACAGCGTGAGACGATGGTGTGTGGTATGCTTCTCTTTTAGGACTTCAGCAGTGTTTAAATGAAGAATGAGGACTTACCAGGCCCACAGAGTGCGGGCGTCAGTGTTTGAAGGGTGTGTCTGCAGGGAATACAAGCAGAGGGAGCAAATCAGGATAATAAGTCAGACACATTTAGGCAGTTCAAACTCTTACTCAGGCTTTGGAGCTTACAAGCTCCTTATGGAAGTACTTTTAGTTAGACGCAGCTTTTTATTTTACTCTGCTTCATTTTTAAGCATGGACTGAGATGAGAGATCTGCTTCTCTGTGTTTTTATTCCTCAGAAAAATAATATTTTAAGACAGAAGGTGAACTGCTGTAACCTTTGAGTGCAACTGCTTCCTCTTCTTCTTTCTGCTGCTCCTGGGTCGCCTCCATCTCTCCCTGTCCCAGCATCTCTCCCTATCCCAGCATCTCTCCCTGTCCCAGCATCTCTCCCTGTCCCAGCATCTCTCCCTATCCCAGCATCTCTCCCTATCCCAGCATCTCTCCCTATCCCAGCATCTCTCCCTATCCCAGCATTTCTCCCTGTCCCAGCATCTCTCCCTATCCCAGCGTCTCCCAGCACCCCCTCTGCCACACTAACCTCTCTGCATGTCCTTCACTACATCCATGAACCTCCTCTGTGGTCTTCCTTGTTTCCTCCTGCCTGGGAGATCCAGCTTTATCTTCTTAGGTCTAGTATATCCACCTTCCCTCCTTTGCACGTGCCCAAACTGCCAAACAAAATCATCTCACTGCCATCTTGTAAAGCTTCCCTTTCACTCTTGCTGCTCTCCTTCTGTCACAAATCACCTGCTCCACCCTGCCTGCACTCTCTTCTTCTTCACCTCTCGTGTGCACGGTCTGTTGCAAAACCTGAAAGCAACATTAAAGGTTTCTTCTACACAGGAATTTTTGTGGATTAGGTCAGAGCCAAAGTCACCAGTGTTCAAAGTTATTTTTTGACCACATTTTTGTTTATCGTTCATCCCGAGGAATAAGAAAATGCACAGATTTCTGTTAAACCAGGTAACACAGAGTCACGACTTTACTGAACTTTACTTCAGGTTTCTGCTGCTGCGCTCGGCCGCGTCCTTCACAAGGAGGTCGTTCTGCACGGGAGGGGCACTGAAGCAGGACAATCCGGGCAGGGCGCCTGACATGATCGGGGGTAAGGAAGCAAACGCACTTCTGTTTCACATCACCTGATTTAGCAGCGAGAACACTGCAGGGCAACTAGTGCACAAATAAATATCAAATGAGTGACGTGATAGGATGCTAAACATGCATGCAGACAGTTCAAATGTGATGTGGATCTATGATTATTGATGATGACTTCCTGTTGTGTCAGATTGAGTTATAGCAGCTTCTTGTTCTGTGGTGAAACACTGAAATTCACCATGACACCACAAACACGCACTTTATTGAAAACTCAAGAGTTCGACGGCTCAGCATCGCTGAGGTCCTTAGATTGAAGTCACCAAAGATCATGTTGACCAGTAAAATCGTTAGAAGGGGTTTATTAAAGTATGAGGCCTGAAAAAGGCAAAAACAGCGAAAGATTTTCATCCTAAATTCTGAATTGTGAGCTTCCTGTTGGGTTTAGGGCAGGGGGGTGGGCACATGAGAAACTGGGATGTTGTGGAGGCCTGCACAATAAGTTTAAACAGAGATAAATAAATCTCAGGCAGCTTCTCGGGAACATTTATTTCCCACCCCTGGTTTAGAGAGTGGCTCACAGAGGCTTTTTTGAATATTTTGGGGTGTGTAGCAAGTTTCATACATGTTGTGTAAGTAAAGTGCTGGGATGGCACAGAGCCACTTTGCCTCATGTAGATTTGGGATTCTTTAAAATATTGAACTCTTCAGCAGTTTTTAAGCATGCTTGAAGTGATTTACTTTTGTAAACGGCGATAATGCTGAAGTCAGGAAAGAAGAAGCAGAGGTGTTTTAGGTGCCATACTGGCCTCTGATGGCTTCGTCTCCCTAATAAAGTTTGTTTGTCTGTTTGAGTTTGTTGTGATTTGTGCGTTGGTGTCCTTGTGAGTCCATCTGAGCCTTCACTCTGCAGGTGTTTAATCCTTTGTGTTTCTCCACAGGAAATCCACTGTTTCACGTATCAAATGGTGTGTTGGTAAACCAAGATGAATCCTGGCTATCTGAATCGCTCTTTAATTCTCTTATAATTTACTCTAATTACATTTTAACTCCTGTCTGCATGTCCCGCTGCTGGTCAGCCTTTTGTTAGAGCTTCACTTTATGTCTCCTCTAACAGAAATGAACTCTTCCTGTGGCAGTAAACCTTCTCTCTTCTTCCTCCCTCTGTGGCACTAAGTTTCAATTTTATATTGTCTTGCTGAGCTGCGAGTTTCAGATCCTCCACTTTTGTAAAAAAACAGCAAATAAAACTGCTGATATTTAATGCCATAATTTAACTGAAAAACGGCTCTGACAGAGACAGTATGAAACAAGCAGCCTTACTCTCTGCTGCTGTTGTGTTCCAGCCGGAGCTGATTCTTCTTCTGTTTTCAGTGCGAAACAGGCTGAGAGAAATCGTGGGAGCTTCCACAAACTGGAGGTACTGAACCATCTGCTTGTGTGATAACTGTAACGTGATGGCGTCCTTAAAGCAAACCGATTATACTCATTCCCACCTCCATTTTTTTATAGATCAGCTTTCCATAACATTCACAGTTCAAAATGATCCTTATTTTTGCGTAATGGTGCAGACCCTCTGTCTGAAACAAGCTGTTTTAGCTCCTCCCCTTATAAGCCACATTTTGTCCAATTGGCTGCCCCTCAGGCTTCTATTAGAGACGTCCCCTCTCTGTGACATCAGGCAGATCTAACAGTAGAAAAAACTGTCTAAAACTAGAAGTTTTAACATACACTTTGTCCTCATTTCTGCTTAATATGAACATCAGCTGCTGTAACTACATATGAGAGATAATGAGGAAACACATAATAGGTTCACGTTACGTCTTAATAATTTGTTAATTTCTGGTGAAATAATTCAGCTTTTCATTCAGCCTTTAAAAAAAAAAATCAGCACAGTCTTTCCTTAAAAACCACAGACCTTAATTTTTCAGGAAATGTTAAAAATTACATTTCTGCTAAATCTCCTAAAACAAAAAAGATGCTCACATGTAACACACACAGACTTTTCATTTAACATAATCTGGAATTGTAATTGTAATCACGCGTTGGAAAAATATTGTCAACAAACTATGCTCAGTTTTCGAAAGACCCGTTTTCAGGTTTAGGTTTGGATCGGTTCTTTAGTGGAAGTCATTCAGTTCTATCAGACAGATTCAGCACTTTTAGAAAATGGTGTTCCACAGGGTTCTGATCTTGAGCCCCCAGGACTTTCCATTTATATGCCAACATTTGCTTACATTATTAACAAAAAACTAAATAAAACTCAACATGAGATATTATTTTATCCAGATGACAATTATATTTTTACTTTGACTATAATGACGCCAATAAATTGAAACACCCACCTGGCAAACTCAGAAAAATCAGAGATTATTAAAATAGATCTGGATTTCCCCTCCCATCTACTATTACTCCTGCACTTTTATGACTATATTAACGCTCTTCAGTGCACACTTGTCACGACTTTTAGTTCAGAACCTAAATCCAAGCTGAAGCCGTCTGGTAGATCCCAACTGTTTCTCACGCAAGTCTGAAGCTGGCTGGGTCTTACTTATTAACAGTTAGATGACATTTATGTATATACAACTTTTTGTATCACTTTGTCCGAACATGAACTGAATAATAATGGTAATGAATTATATTTACAAAAACAAACGATGTATTGTAAAATCCCGTCTGCAGCGACCATCAGCAGGCCATGGCAGAGCGCACGTCTCTGTCCTCCATGTTGGCTGCATCTCAGAATGATCTTCCAGCCAAGAGGATGAAGGACAGCTACCTGGAGGTCCACCTCCCCCTGGGCTCTGAGCCACAGCTCAGAGAGAAGTACCTGACCTACCACAACACCGTCAGGTAAACACACAGAAACTGGAGACAGTAGTAAAGGTGTTGGTGTCTCTGCCGTCAGTCTGTTAAATCTGTGTGTCTATCATGTGAATCATGACGGGTTCACTTACTTTCTATGTGAACAAGGAGGAACCTACAGGGCCAAAAGCTGCAGTTCCCCTTGTGGTCACTGGAGGCAGGCTCCAAAAATGAGTCAGTCTGAAGTGCACCTCCTGGCCATGTTTGTGTGTTTGGAGCATTTTTCATGCAATTATCTGAAAGCGAATGCAGCCTGCTTTCTGCTCCTGGCATGTTTGGGCTTCAGTTTTGGCCTTTTAACTGTTTCTGTATCATTCCAGGTTTGGCAGAATTCTGGAGGACTTGGACAGTTTAGCAGGTACTGCAGCACAACAGACTGGATGGGGAGCTTCAGTCATTCAAGGACCAATAAATATATTTCCTCTTTGTCTTTCTCCTCAGTCCTCATCTCTTACTCTCACGCCTACAACCCAGAACTAAAGAGGTCTCCTCTCTCTATTGTTACCGCCCTGGTGGACAAAATCGGTGAGAGTCTTTGAAATGTGAGTATTAATACATCACTTTGTCTTTATTACCTCTAAAATTGTGTGTGTGTGTGTGTGTGTGTGTGTGTGTTGATCAGACATGAGGCAGCACGTCATCTACCCTGACAGTGACATCAAGTTCACAGGTCATGTGACGTGGGTGGGGAAGTCGTCCATTGAAGCCAAGATGCACATGTCACAGGTCGATGCTCCTAGCCTGCCTGCTCTCACACATGAAAAACATGCAGAGTAATTAAACGCAGCTCTGACTCTCCTCCTGCAGTACCGTGATGGCGCGTACGTCTCCGTTCTGGATGCTACATTTGTGATGGTGGCCCGAGACCCGGGAAACAAGAGGCATGTCTGCACTTTTTACTCCACGCATTTGTTTAAAAGCTACAGTCATTAATTACTCCACAGATTTCAGATAAAAAGGTGCTTTTTTATCCTTCAGTTAATAAACACTTGTTCCAAATTGTAGCCTGAATAAACTGAAGTAAAAGCTCCTCATTTGGTTAGTTTCCCTCATTATAGCCACTATAGAGATTCTTTTAACTCCTCCATCTAGATACTGATGAGGCTTAAAGCTAGATGTACCAACACTGTGGCTGGTTCCTGTCTGCTGGGCTCCTCTCCCAGGACTGAAGTCCCTGAACTGGAGCGTCTCCTTTTGAAATTTTTCAGTAAAATTATCGTGCAAATAATGTGGCCTGCTGAGTCGTAGAGCCCATCAAAGAAATATCTGCTAAAAATAATTCTTTTATTTTTAAAGCATGCAGGTAAATTTCTATAACTAACTGAGGGCTTTTATATTGAAAAGGTTAGAGGTCGTAGGTCAGATAGGGTCGGCTGTTAGTTTTAGGGTCACAAGGCAAGCGTTAAACTAACCCTCAGAGAAGTGTTGCAGTTTGCATGTCCCTGAGTCTGTTATTATCTATGGGACGTAAATACAATCATCTGACGGTGAGCGCGAGGCTTCCTGCAGAGTTCTCTGCAGACTCCAGCCTGCGCCCCTCAGGAGCTCCTACACTCGACTCCAATTCCTATTTGACTCCCTGATGTCTCCGGATCGGTAGAATCCTGTCTTAGCACACAGAGGACTGACAGATCTGCAGATGTGATTAATAGAAAACTATGAGGGGCTCTCAGGGAGTCCATCCTCTGCCAATACTGGATTACACAGAGTCTGAGCTGGACGGGAGTTTAGTGGAGTTGCAAGAAATTTGGTAGATTTGGGTTTTAATTTGGCTCCTGCTCTGGAGAACAGATCACCAGACCATGAACTGGAAATGTTGCCACTTGTGAAGCTCCAGCCTCCTCCTCCTCCTCCTCCTGCTGCCTTTCATGCACAGAAATCATTTTCTGACTTCTTCTTTGTGTTTTTGGTTTTATATTGGTGTATTCTGCACAGCTGTGGTTCTATTTGTTTAATCCTGTGTTTCAGAGCAGCGTTTGTAAATCCGCTGAAGCCTGAAGGGCCTGAGGAAGAAAAACTCTTCCAGGAAGGAGAAGGTAAGCTGCTGTGACACCCTCAGTCATTATAAGAGCTCTTACTCTCTGCACGCTCATCCTTTTGGTCACTCGTCTGCAGCTAATAAATCCCGTCGCGTGGAGCTGAGCATCGCGTCGCTGCTGAAGGTCGCTCCCACAGACGAGGAGAGGAAGGTCGTCCACAGCCTCTTCCTCAACACCTTGGACACCAAGTATGAGTGAAATTTTATGACCATGATGTTCTTGCTGTGGCACCATTAAGGCACTATGTTTAAGCCTCTGTTATTTTGGGGGGTGCAGCACGGTCAGCTTCCGCAGCAGAGTTCTCCCTCCAAACTCGGTGTGGATGGAAGATGCCAAACTGAAAGGACTGGAGATCTGCCATCCTCAGGTGAGAGGAAGGACTGATAAAGAGAGAGACTCGACATTTTGATGGTTCATTTTAGAGCTGGATTTTTCTAAAGTCATGGGATGGGCCCGTAAAAAAAGTTATTTCTGGTCACTCACAGCTTTCAAGAACATCTGCACCTCTGGACCAAATTCAGTGTGGTTGCTGTTTTGAGTTGTCCCCCATTGGTCCCATTGTGACCACTTAACCTGGGAACACATCAGCCTCTGGAGCTGTTTGTACCAACTTGACGATTCGACTCCACCCAAAGTTTCAGAAGAACTCGATTTGTTACGCAGAGGAACACCAGAGAGAATCAGACCACTTTTCAAAATAAAAGCCTGTGGAGACTAAACAGTGCTTCCAAACAGCTCCGGGAAACTGTGTTCAGACTCCCAGGGCGCGGTACACCCTGGACAGGTCAGTAGTTGATCACAGGACAAAAACTGATTCTCATTTGCAGGACCTGAACTGTCTGCAGGGAGGCAAATCTAGCAAATGGGTGAAGCTTGTGTTTCCAAAAAGCTCCTGAGCTGTCATCATGAAATGGCATGCACCAATGTTCAGGTCAGTTTAGTCACTCGGGTGCTTCAGCCTGATGGACCAGTCAAAGCTGCAGAACTGTGAGCATAGTCCAGGTGTGCACACCTGATGCACCACCTTCTAGCTTGGAAACTCTGGACTCCAGCTGAAAACAGCTCCATCATAGCAGGAGAGTCAGCTGTCTCCATCAGCAACCTCCACATGGAAAAACGGCTCATTTTGATCAACTGAAGTCACTGTTGGAGGTTTGTGGAGAAAATAAAGGGTGTATAGTTCAAGTCTCAGGAAGGAGATATCTGAAACTAGTAGCCATGCTGGAAGCTAAGAAGATGGCCTCAGAGAGGACATTCCTGGGGCTATATCACCCTGTAATCTGTCTCTGCTTCGCTGAGATATTTACTTTGAGTTGTTTGGCTTCTCAAACTTAATTGAAACACCAAACAGCTACATTTACAAAGTGGATTTAAAGTTCTTGTGGTGGCAAAGTAAAGTAAATGATTTAAGCTGGAAACTTTTGTTTCTGTGTTTGTGTCCTGAGCAGGAGAGGAACATCTTCAACAGGATATTTGGAGGTTTTCTGATGAGGAAAGCTTACGAGCTCGGCTGGGCCAACGCCTGCTCCTACGGGTGAGAGATTTACACTAAAGACCGCCACCAAGAACCTTTAAAAATAAATGTGGTAAATCTTCTCTCTGTGTCTTGCAGAGGATGTCGGCCGAGTCTGGTGGCCGTTGATGATATCCTCTTCCAGAAGCCCGTGGAGATTGGATCTTTGCTGATGCTCTCATCGCAGGTCAGTGGATGATGAGCGTCTCCTTAGGTGGAGCTCCTGTGAGGTTTCAGGCTCAGTCAGAGACCAGCTGGTGGAAATTTATCTGATTAAAAGTCAGATTTTTTCACTCAGGATCTGCTGGAAACCAAACATGAAGCTAAATGAGAAGAACTATGATGACTCTTTAAGCCAGTTTTCTTCTAATTTGCTGCCCCTCCTAAATAAGATTTAAACCACAGTTGGGCGGGGCATCTGTGCCTAAGATTACTGACTCAAACTTTGGCCACCTTTAATATAAGAGAAAATGAGTAAAGCAATAAGATTTGTGTTTGTGTTTCAGGTGTGCTACACGCAGGGGAAGTACATCCAGGTCAGAGTTCACAGCGAGGTGTTCGACCCGCTGACCCGTCAGCACAGCACCACCAACATCTTCCACTTCACCTTCGCCTCAGACCGCGACGTCCCCAACATCATTCCCAAGACGTACGGAGGTGAGCCACATGCAGCAGATGACTGCCCCTCCCTGAGCCTGCTTCTGCTGGAGGTTTCTTCCTGTTAAAAGGGAGTTTTTCCTTCCCACTGTCACCAACTGCTGCTCATAGGGGGTCGTTTTGACTCTTGGATTTTCTCTGTATTAGGAGAGCAGCTGCACGCACTGATGTGGATGTTTTGTGTGTCTGACAGAGTCAATGCTGTATCTGGACGGGAAGAGACACTTTGACCAAACCGTGGAGTCCTGAGATCAAATCCATGACCTGCCGAAGCCTTTCAGCATCAAACACCGAGCTCCAAGTCGCTGCGAAGAGTGAATGAATGTGGTTTTTATATCGTGCTTTCTTACTTTTAAATGACCCACACGGACACTTTGTTTGAATCGGACACTTTGTTTGAATCATGTTACGTGTGTTTGCTGCACTACAGCAAAAGAAAAAGAAGCTTTTTTTTCTATTTTTTTAGAGTTTGTTCTCTTATTCTTACTCTCTGTTGTAATAATCAGCGTTTACAGACTCTCAACTGTCATGTGTGATTGGAGAAAATGAGTTAAAAGCTCCAGCCTTGACTGCTCATTGCCTCGTAGCCTCATTTCCTCCTGACTCCTCAGTGTTACAGTACAGCATGTTACAGTTTTATAGCTCACTGTGGCTTACACACACAACCTGTTACACTCATTCTTTTGATGCTTTGGAATAAATGTATCATTTTTCTGGCCTTAAGTTTTGTATTTACTCAAATGCAATAAAAAAAGTATTATTTATCTCGACTTTACAGGTGTTCCTGTCTGTGTTTTCATTATGCCTAACGGCTGGTGTACAATTATTGGTTTATTTTGCCACATTAATATTAGAAAACAGCAGTTTCGCCTTGTTGAGAGACAGCAGTGTTACCTGTACATGTTTAACCTCATTTTTTACTAAATGTTTGTATAATTTTTGCCATCATTTCAGTACAGATAACAGATGAAAGTTCAACCCCTTTAATTGTGAATAATGGATAATTATGAGAAACTGTAAAAACACTTTTCATGCATTGTTTATGTTGATATATGAGCTATTTTTACTCCAGCAGTTATAAAAACTTTAAAGTATAGATTTAGATGTTTACTTTGGGCACCATCTACTTCTCTGTCCATAGGGAGGCGACGCATGCCGTGCGGAACTAATGTTTGTACGACCGTGATTTAACGTCGGCGCCGTTTCCCGCTCGGACACTAACACGGCGCAGCCTTCATTAATCCTCCCCCGGTTCAGGTCGTGTCCGGAGCATGAAAACCATGTTAGCCATAATCTCTAACGCTCTGTGCAGGATGACTGGCAGGAATGCGGTGAGTTGTTGGGGGTCAATGTGGGACCGGAGACCGGTTTCTGTGCCGTGCCGGGCCGGTCCGTGCTAACTGTTAGCTCGCCTCATTCTGTTTGGCTTGGGGCGCTGACCTTGTTAGCAGTAGCTAACGTTAGCAGAGGGGGCTGCTGCAGTTTGCATGTTGCGGAGAAAGAATGAGTTATTGGTGCTCTCGTGTGATTGGCTGACTGGATGCCAGCATGCTTTGACGCTATGATAAACGCAGCCACATGCCGGGTGCTAACTCGGTGCGTCTCTAACCCTGAACGTTTCCTGACTTCCTCACACAGCACGAAGAGCTCGAACTGCCACACAGGCGCTGATGGGATCAAGACTGACCAGCACGGGACGCTTTAAATGCAATAAAAATGGCTTCTGAGGGCATCTTGCACATGTAAACCTCTTATTTTGCGCTCATGAGCTACCTGCAGTGCTATATATCTCTAGAAGCCTTATGTGAGCGTGCGTGTTGGTGCCAGGTGTTAGAAAGTAGTCACACAGGTGAGGATAATCCCTTTATTTTTGCTCTAGGTTGAAAACATTTGGGTTAGACATGAGACAAAAAAATATTCCCAGGTGTTTACATCTGGTTATTATACGCAGTTCAGGTATCGGGTACCTTAGGTATGTTTTTTGTGTTTATCATTGCTTACCAGCCACCTTCCTGACACTGAAAACTGACTTTAAGCTCAACAAAGCTCACGAACCCACTAATCTGGCTTTGCAGTGCGCTCCTTGGTTTCTCAGGCCAAATGTAAACTTTTAGTTCCAGCTAAGCTGTAAACAGGATACAGGACTTCCTTCATCGTCCAATATCAGGCCATTAACAGATGCTGTGTCAGTTTAAAACGCATCAGCGCCTCCTGTGGGTCAGTAGGACTGCCAGCAGCATGCTGAGTGTTTGTTGTGGTGCCTCAGTGGACAGAAGCTTCCTACAGGCACTGCTCTAATAATCATAAATATATCATCCTCAGACTTAACGTTGCCTGTGGGAACCCTGGTCTTTTCCAGCCGGCTTTACCTCGTACCCTCCCGCCTTCCTGCTGTCTTTATTCACACAAATTGCTCAGACTCCCCATTCATTTCTCGCTTCTCTCCCCCTCTCCCTCCTCTCCCCATCGCCTGACCCCTAGGGAGCCCAGACAGTGTCAGAGGTAAGCAGCTGCTGATATTTGTGTGCAGGCCCCGTCCTGCTCTGATGATGATGATGATGATGATGATTCCCAGGGAGCTTACTGTGAAGTGCAGCTGAAAAAAATCACTGTTTACTGTGATTTTCCTCATATCTGCAGTGTGTAGATGTCTGTTTTCTGAGTGTGTTTTAGCTCCTTTTTTAAATTTAATCGCACTCATTCCACATGTATCTGCTGTGCATTTCTCTACAATTGATTTCGCACTGGCACAACGTTAAGCTGAAGATTCAGTAACTAAATGGACGCCTGTCACCCCTGCAGTACGGTGTGTGTGTATGATATAAATCTCAGTCAACTTTACATTTAAAACAAAAACCCACCAAACCAAACTAACAAATGGGTCAAGGGTCGTGGAGATGAGTAAAGGATCGGTTTCGCCTCATGTTGATAAGTCGTGTAAAGCTGCTTAGCGACGGCTCCAAACCTCCTTTAAAAAAAATAAAACAAATCCAAACTGCATGTTTTTATTTAGTTGTCATTAATTTTGTTTGTGGTAAACGACTCGCTCGTGTTCTTGGGATGAGCGGTTCTCAAGGCAGCTGCAATCCAACGTTATAGAAATGAAGTCACTTTAAAAATAAAATAATAAAATTAAATTGCCTGTAATTACACCAATGCATCAATAAAATTAAGGGACAAAATAAGGAATTTATAAACATTAAATCAATGCTGGAGAAATACCATTAAAAAGACAAAATTTAATAGAAATAAAATATAAATTAAAATGAGCTGTGCGTCTGCATGTTCTCCCTGTGTCTCTGTGGGTTCTCCGGGTACTCCAGCAGTCCACAGAGATGCAGTTAGTGGGGTTAGGTTACCTGCTGAGTGTGAGTGGTTGTTTGTGTCTGTGTTAGCGCTGTGACAGGCTGGGACCTGTGCAGGGTGCGCTGTGGCAGCTGTGATAGGCCCCAGGCTCATAACTGTGCAATAATAAAAGTAAGAATAAATTAATTAATTCTGCATAAAGCACATTAAAGAAAAAAAGCATCAATGAAATTTAATGGAAAATTAATTAATTTATTAACCAGCAAATGAATCTAATAATCTCAGACTAGTTTTCAGTTGAAGCTCATATTAATAAATAAATCATCTCATTGATGAAGTTCTTAATTGTTAAGCAGATTTTTTTTGTTAATAATTATCAATAATTTCCATGAATGGCTGGTTGGTACTGCAGTGATTACTCTGGGATGATGTGCTGGTGGTGAAATACAAAGTGCTGTGTGGATGCTGTTGGGCTGGTTTCAGTCTCCGTATCCCCGTCTGTGTCTCATCATTTTAGACTCCGCCCATCATGTCTGTCTCCAGCTCCTCCCACCTGTAGCTGCATCCTCGCCTGTAGAGCACCACTGGGTGTGCTCTGCTCTGATTGGTTGGCTCCTTTTTATTCCCAGCTGCTGACTGACCAGTCAGAGTTTGTTGATCTGATGGCACCGGCGCCCGCCCCGGCACAGACCCAGCGGCTTCCACCTAAACTGCCTCCACCAGCAGTCAGCACTAGAGCAGCAGCTGCGCTGTTAGTTAGCGGCCGCGCCGACCAGCTAGACAGACCAGTAAGGACTCGTGTAGCTTCCTCCGTGTCTGCTGCCTGCTCACTAACAGGGCCGGGGAACCTCACCGGAGCTGCTGCATGTGTCTGAATTCAGAGGAAATGACCTCATGTTGCAAAGTTTGTTCGGGTCACAGGTCCGGGGGTGCAGCGATGCCTGTCAAATTAATCCTGCACTCAAAGGTGTGCGAAGATGGGCTGAAAGATCTTAAAGGGAGCCAATTTCTCCAGCACAGGAAGGGGCCAGTAAATAAACCAAAATATCAGCATCAGCGCTGCAAATTCTAATTTTAAACATGGTCATTGGCCCAGAATTTAATAATTGGTGCATCATCATTCAAATTTATTTAATTTCTTCTGGGAAATGGATTTAAAAAAAAATGCCTTTGAGACCACGAGAGGCCTGTTTGTTTTTACCGGCTCAGACGAGTGCGTTCACGAACACTGATCTCTAAATCTGTCTTTGTTCGTTTAGTCTCTAAAAGTCAGAAAATTCCCAAGAAAACAAAACGAAGTGCGCCTGTGAGCTGGAAATTGTGACATTTTTGCTTTTTACATGACTTAAACGATTATGTGAACTTTCTCGTTAATGTCTTGTTAATGTCTGAAAACCTCCCAAATCTGGTTTAGTTTGAACCCACATTTGAGTTGGAAATGGAATGTATTTTTTTCTTTTTACACAACTTTAACGATTGATCGATTATCAGAAGTATTTTTCTCTCTCGCTGTTTGACTGTATTTAGTCTGGGACAAAAGCCTCCTCTCCTCAGCAGGATTTGCTGTCTGTAACCTTGGGAGTCTTTTTGAAGCACTTGTTACGGCATTTCCAAAGACTGGGAGAGATTACTGCATTAATATTAAAACCCGAAGGAAAGAAATTTACTTTTGCACAATAAAAATCTGTCAAAACGGTCCAAACACAAACTCCAGATTAAATCTAAAGAAAGAAGTCGTGACCGTAGCAGACGTCTGCAGCTGAGCGAAGCTTTGAGTACTGATTTTAATCTGTAAATGTTGAGGTCAGATTGGTTAATAAATGGCCGTCCTGCAGCTCCTCAGACCGACACACAGTCGGGCTGCAAAGACCACAGTGTAACATTTGGACTGGCTTTGTTCCCCCTCCCTGTTACGCCCCCCTCAGGTCACTGAAGGTGCAGAGCAGTCGTGTTTGAACCACCCGATTCCACCCATCTGATCCCACTGACACCCCTCCCCCCACCCTGCTGTGAGGAGGAGGGCAGTCTCAGTGTGAAAGACTTGTGTCCGCTTTAAGCTGTGTTGTAATGCAAGTACACTTTGACCTGATCGTGTTTGTGTCTTCCAGGGAGCCAGAGTTGTCGTCTCCCGCTCTTTCGCTGACTTCACCCCTCAGGCGACCTTTGACATCAAGGTGGGCTGAAACAAGAATCACTCATAGCAATCACAGACCAGAGGAAGGGGGGGGGGGGGGGACAGTTTTTTTTTTTTACCCCCAAAAAATCTGTAT
>VUQK01006298.1:32255-43994 GCA_015106715.1 Bujurquina vittata | reverse complement strand
GGGAGGGGTAGTGCAGAGATAAAAGTGTTCACCTCAGTGATTTAAATGAGATCTGGTAAAATATGAAGCAAACAGTCTGAAGTGACTGTGCTGACCATGTTTTCACAGGAAATGGACATGTTTTCACTGTCTGAACCCAACAACACTTCAGCATCATCCCACTTCCCGTTAGTCATACTGTGTTTGACTCTTATGTATTAGTTTTCCCTCTCTGTGAGCACTCAGTGAGAGAATGATTACATATTTCTACATGGCTGGCAGTGCAAATTATTAGCATAAGCACCACTGGTAGATGACTTTCTGTAACAAAGCAAATACCAGTCTGAGTGTGTAGAACAAACACTTGGGGCAAACAATAACTTCAGAGAAACACTGCATCGGGCTCTTGAGGAATATCAAACTGATTCTTGCATAGGTTTACACATTACTGATCCACTGCTGCTGTGTTAAGTTTGCAGGGCTTAAAAACCAGCATCACAGTGTTTAATGTGTTTGCTTCTGTGCCTCGAGCAGTCAGCCTTACTGATGCCTCAACAGTGCCATCTTTTGATGACAGCTACTAAGAGAGCCCCTTCCTCATGTTCAGACTGAGCGGAGCACACACTTCAGAATAAAACAGCCATCGTCACTTTATTGGCTTTCTGTACATTCTAGCAAGGAAATATCGTTCAGCCGAATCTTTTCTGCTGGAATCGGGCTTTACAGTTCGAACACTGGTGAACACACTTGAGAGTGTTCCCTGGAGTTTATGAGCAAGGATCCCATCCCAGTATTTACAAAGCAGAGAACCCTGGGGCTGTAAGATCTTCTCAGCCAAGTCTATCAAAGACAAACACATTGTGATGAGTCTCTCGTGATCCATCTCCCTGAAACCGCTGGCATTGGGCGCCATGTCGCTCAGGATGACATGAGCCTTGCCGTGGGGAAGAAGCTCCAACAGCTTGGCATGTGTGGCGGGGTCTGTGACATCGTGACTGGACAGGAAGTGAGCACCGTCCAGAGGCGGTATGTTCAGCAGATCAATGCCAACAACGGTACCATATGGCAACTCGGAATCTAGGATAATAGGAATGACAGACACTTTAATTTAAAAGCTATTTTTTCTGTTATTTAAGGCTGATAGTCCAATGTGGCTACAATTACTGGATGAAAGACAAGTCTGTTAATGCATAATAAATTATAATGACAAATAGTATATTGCTGCCAACACAAGTTTTCTTTTGCAATTTCCTTCTCTTTAATAATGCATCTACCACAGGCCTCACTAACCTTGAGCTCAGTACTAAATCACAGTCTATCACATCTGCTTCATCTTTTTGTGAGCAGCTTTTTTGTAGTGTGGTAAATGTTGTGGTAACTCTTCCAATAAATCTGCACTTGCAACTGCACCAAATAAGCGTTGGCATGATGGATATTCAGACAAGTTTCAGTGTCTGCATGCTGATATTCAAACCACTCTATAGGAGTTTTTTTAAAAAATCAATGACATTTTCCGATGTCTAAATAAAAGCTGGTTTTCTTATTAAGGAAATTAGGCATGCGCCACATTGCTTTTCGCTTATAAAAGCTAATTTCTTTTCAAAGGGCTCAAACAACAAAAGCACTATGGAGAAATCAGACAAAATGGACTCGAAGTCCTCCCTGACAAACAGTTTTAAACTTGGCATTATTAACTTTGCGTTGCAGTAATCGCGTCTGGCGCGATTACTGCAACGCGCACACGCATGTGAGTGCGTTGCAGGTTTGCCCTCACCTGTCCCGGCTGAATTGACCCTCTGGACTGCCACCTGGCTCCAGGCTCCAGGTGCAGCTCCGCAGTCCACTACAGTGTATCCAGGCTGTAAAAGCCTGAACTTGTCATCTATCTCTAACAGCTTGAAGGCGCTTCTGCACCGAAAGTTTTGGGCCTGAGAAGCCTTCACATACGGGTCTTTAAGTTGCCGCTGGAGCCAGCGCTGCTCCGCTGGTGTTTTACCTTTCAGCTTCTTCATTAAACACAATGTGGAGTGCAAATATCTCCTCTGGAAGGAAAACGTCCACATTGTTTTACAGCCCACAGTCATGTGTGCCGAACGGTCAACTGCGCTTGCGTAGAAATACACAGCCCATTGGTCAAAGGCAAACCCTCTGCGTGCGTGGCTATATGCGTCCCCTTAATGCAAATGACTTACACAACAACCGTTCCTACTGTGTTTCAGCTGATAATGTGCCAAAGATCTGTTGCTCTTAGTGAGGAAATCTTTTTTTATTTAAACAGTGCTGCGCAAAAATCTTAAGCCACCTCTCACTTCATTACATTTTGGTTACAAGGAGTCAGACTTTCTTGCAATCTTTAGTCACCTTGAGCAATAGTTTTCCTGAAGATTTTTTTGTTTGTTTTCCTTTGGGCGCTGGTTTCTTTTTCACTCATTTGAGTCCAGTCCTTTTCCCTGACCAATTTCTTTTCTTTTCTCATATGGCAGGAATAAAAGCGGTAAGGGAGGGAGGATACGAAGTAAGTGGTAGCAACCTCACGATTGTTGGAGGGACGCCCTGCAGTCCATTCTGGACATCCCACAATGTTTTCTCAACATCTGTCAGGCCATCAACTTCAGTCGTCTACCAAGAGATGAACAGTATCTGAATGAACAGAATTTGGTGTGGTATTATTTTGCTCAAATAAACAAGACCCTTCCTGAAGTAATGGACTGCAGCATGTGTAAATATGGTTTAGCACTAATGATGCCATCACAGCTGTCCAAGCTACCCATACTATGTGCAGCTTTGTACCCCCATATCATCACAGATGCTGGTTTTTGAGCTGTGTGCTGATTTTAAAAAAAATATTACATGGTCCTGAACAACCTAGAACCAATACTTTCCAACAGGAATTTCAGATTTTGACTGGTCAGAGGAGGAAATTACATTTTTGGATTTTGTTTACACTTGTTTGGTTGTTGGTTTGTTTGTTTGTTCTGTGCATTGCAGAATTTAGCTAGATTTGAATGTTAACCTCACCAGTTATCAAAAGCCTTTCAGAGCAATGCAGTGATTCCCTCTACAGAATAATGTATGCTTATAAATGCAGATCTACCTGAGGGCCTGAAGATCACACCTGTTCAGCACTGATCTTTACAGATAGACATTTCTCCAGATTCTCTATAATCTTTTAATAATGATGGGATTTGGATGGATGGATGGATGGATGGATGGATGGATGGATGGATGGATGGATGGATGGATGGATGGATGGATGGATGGATGGATGGATGGATGGATGGATGGATGGATGGATGGATGGATGGATGCTACAGATGATATGATTTCCAAATTATATACAAGTTATATGGGAAAACATTATTCAGCAGTTGAGTGGTAAACTAAACCTTTATTCCTCAAAGTCTCAGCTTCTCTGGGATCACAGGTTGGCATATGGAAGTTTCATTGGGTCTTTTTAAAACATTAAAATGCGTTTTGTTGCCCCTGTCCAAGGGTCTCTGTAGCATACAGCATGATATCGATTTCAGATGGCATCTAAAACCATTTTGGGGAATGCATGAAATAATTATAATTGTTGTTTTCCTTCTTATTAGTAACCTATAAATAATAATAGTAGGAGTTGTTAGAGGTAGTGATTGTTTTTATTAAAAAACCTTCAATTAAGTTTGTGTTCTAGGTAAAATTTGTCACAATAAATGAATGGACTGGTATTTACATAAAACTTTTCTACTGTAGTTGAGCATTCAAAGTGTGTTATCTTGAGATAACGTTTTGTATTGGTACATTAACGGCTGTGGTTTCTAGTCGAACGGATTTAAATGTAACACATGGACCACGGTTAACCGATCTAGCAAGAAAACGATGGACCCAGTAAACTGAGCCGTGCACCAGTCGTATACATCCACACTCTTACATATCAGCACATCATGTGACTACGGTTATGCCGCTAAACGCGGGAGTCACTCATCACCACCTGTACTGTTTTTATTAAACAACTACTTTTTTCTTCGCCCAGTGTTGAGCCAAATTTCTCTTTTTTCACCACGCTAACGCTGTTTAACTTAGCAGGTAATCATGTTGACACAGCGAAGTGTGCAGCTGATCCTGCTCAGTCAGGGCAGCACAGTAAAGATGCATCGTGTTAATTTAACATCAGATTTCTTTACCTCCCCACTCAGGTGAGATGTTGAGCCCCAAGCTGCTGACCCTTGTGCTCGTAGTTCAGCCGGGCCGAGTGCTGCTGGGCATGAAGAAGAGGGGCTTTGGAGCTGGAAAGTGGAACGGTTTTGGGGGCAAAGTTCAGCATGGAGAAACCATTGAGGACGCTGCAAGGCGGTAAGTTTAGTTGTTTCTGAGCTTTATTAACATTATTATTCTGAAATGATGTGTTCTTAATTAAGACCACATTAATTGGCACTGCACTGAAGTGCTTGTTCAGTGTGATGAAAATAATTGGGAAGCTCATAGGAAGGCAACAGTAACTCAATCAACCACTTGTTACAACCAAGGTATGCAGAAGAGCAATTCTGAAAACACACTGAACCTTGAAGCAAATGAGCTTCAGCATCAAAAGACCATATCAACTATTTTAAGAACAGAAAACTGAGGCTACAATTCACGAGCTCACCAAAATTGGACAGTAGAAGATCGGAAAAATGTTGCCCGGTGTGAGTCTCAGTTTTCACTGTGACATTCTGATCATGGGATCAGAATTTAGTGTAAACAGCATGAAAGGCTGTACTCAAATTGCCTTCACCGTTACCAGATCTCAATCCAGTAGAGCACTTTTAGGATGTGGTGCCACTAAGAAGACAATTCTGAAAGCAAAATAGGGTCCAACCAGTATCAGGGAGGTGCAAATAACAAAGTTGCAGGTGGATGAGTGTGTATAAATATGTACGCACAATATTTCTACAAACACAAAGAATTTTTTTTTAGCAGGTATACTTTATATGTTTTCGAATTGCTTTAGGGAAAAACAAAAGTGCAATTTAACAAGTTTCACAGTGCATATTATCACATCAAAGCCTTGCACGAGATCTGCCATGGTACATGCTGTTGCAGCTTTAATATGTGCCAATAAAAATATATCACAAAATATAATTCTGGGTTTTGTATTTTAAGGCCAAACTCTGTGTGCATTTATATGGAACAGCAAGGTAAATATGGTGTGTAAGGGTTAAAGGGGAGGACAGAAAAAATTGGAGTCTGAATGTTTTTTTGTTTTGTTTTTTCAGTACTTTGTAAGTATGAGGGAAAAAACACATTAACGTGGAGTCTGGACAATCTGTGATCAGTCATCTGCAGGAAATTTGCTCCAAAGCAAAGGAAGGAAACCCCCAAAAAGCTATCAGGCCAGTTCTCAAGCTGTTTTCTCTCAAACGTGTAGAGAGACCAGCTATGTGCTTAGGATATTTGAAATGCTATTAAATGTGATGGAAAGACCATGATAGACACACTTGATCCTTCTTGTAGTAGACAGGAAAGGACAATACTGAAAATTGTCTTCAGTCTCTCCATGTAATAAATCTTAATCTATGAATATGCAAATATTTATTTGTGTTTCTTCTACATCAATTTCAGGCTTTAGAATCCCCCAACACACTTGTTTAAGCTGCCTTTTTGGACCTGAAGTGGCTCTAAAAACTCAAAACGTTGAAAACTTTGAGCAGATTAAAAAAAAATGAAAAGATCTTCTACTATCAAACTATTGGGGACTAAATAAACAAAATAAGGGCTCTCAGATGAAGTGTTGTGACTGAATACACTGTTAGGTACCTCTCTGAAAAAATTGGAAGCTACCTACAAATGTTTGAGCAGTGGCTCATTACCAGACTCGTATGTATTTGCTTGGGTTTATTTACCATGCTGGTCATTTTTAGCACTTATTTATTTATTTATTTTACAAGGGAATGTGGCTCAGCTTTCATCTATTGCACCAGCACCGTGGGGGAATCTTGCATCGTTAAAGAAAGACCACCATTATTCCTGACATGTCATCCTCAGGCATGAGAGGTTTAATCTTCATTTTTCAATACCTTTCCCACCTCTTTGTAGTTCTATTTGTGCAGGTACCAGAGCACAATGGTGACACCTGTTTACACGTATAAGTTGTGGTTAATTTTGAAGTTCATGCAACCACTTTTCTCATGGTGACAAGTTTGCTCTGATTAGCATTAACCACATTATGCAAAATGCAAATATCTTATATTATCTCTTGGAAGTTTAAAAAAAAAAATAGCGGTGCAGTTTTCAACAACGCTTTGACCCCAATCTCAAAGTTCGGTCTACAAGCTCTTATCCGGACCTTTCACTCACATCCCACGTTATTTTTGTTTTAAAATCTTAAAATGTTTTGAGGGGAGGGGGGGTAAATCAGCCACCCTGAAATAGTCTGTGTCCTGGAACTTACTGCTATTATTACTCTGCCATTTTTAGTTGCTTTTAGTGTCAGTGTGACGTCTGCTGTGAGCTTATTTTTAAGGCCCCCGTATTTAAACATTTATTTGATGTTTTCTCTTTCAGAGAACTGCAGGAAGAAAGTGGTCTCACGGTGGATGCACTCGAGAAGATCGGAAATATCAAATTTGAATTTGTGGGAGAAACGCAGTTACTTGATGTCCATATTTTCAGAGCTGACGCGTATAATGGAGAACCAACAGAATCAGATGGTATGATGTCCACTGCACCCCACTGAAGTATGAAGAAATGGAGTGATGTTTTAGTTTGAAAAGCATGATGTTTTTGAAATAATAAGAGAACCCTGTGAGCGCTGAAAGGAAACAGATGTTGGGATGATGGATTTTAGTTCACTGTTGCACTTACATTCAGATAATGATGCCCTATGAGAAGAAGTGGAGACTGTTTGCTGCACAGTGTACCTAAGCAGTTTTCATACAATTTACCAAGTAACAGTTTTGCAGAAAAATAGTTTGTAGTTCATTACAAATTTAATAAATATAATTGAGTACTAATAACTTTATATAAAACACTTTGTGTAACTTGTTGCTGCAGTGATGTTTGAAACTTAAAATCAGCTGTTCTTCAAATGTATCACATTTCTTCAAGAAAGTAAGACTTTAAAGATGTGATAAAATCAAAAGTGCAGATCCATCCGCTGTGGTGCAGGGCCTTTGGGTTGGGAAAGCAAGAACAGGGGTGAAGTGCAAACACCTTGTAGTTTTTGTTAGCAGCCTAGCTGCTGCATGCATTCATTGTGATTTTTCTTAATTGAAATAAGAGTGGATGAGTGCAGAGAAGGGAGGCTTGAAATTCAAATGCTGTCAAAAATAATAAGACGGTTGGAAGATGATTTGATGTCACATGGTCGATGTAGTGACTGACATCCTTAGAGAAGCTGTCAAATCTGAACACACGGACTTCAGTTTTACCAGTTTTGAAATAAAGGAAATTTAAAGACATTCAGTTGGTAATGGTAGTGAAAAAAAATCGCTGAGGTAAGCAGGGCTTTTAAGGTTATTAGGTATAACAGGAAAGCATAACTGCATATCATCAGCTTAGCAACTGTAAGACATATGAGATCGCCAAACCATAAAATATGTAAATGAAAGTAGAATTGGTCCAAGGGTGGCGCTTTGAGGAATGCCACACAGGAAAGGAGCAGATGAAGATCTACAGTCAATACTGTCAAAAACGAATTATGAAAGCCATTTGAGAGCAGTGCCAGAAATACCAGCTTAGATCAATAACATGTTAATTACTACAGTATAAGTGTGATATCAAATGCTGCTGATAAATCAAAAGAATTAAAATATTGTGTTCACCTTTATTGGAGTACACCGGAATGACATTTTGTAAATGTGGCCAAAGCAGATTCAGGGCTGGGAATATGATGGGAATTAAAGTAGAATTTTTCAAAGTTATTATGTCCCTCAACCAGCTTTTTGAATTGGAAATGAGTAGAAGCTTTGAAATGGGTCTGTAATTGCCTAAAAACTGCAGTTATGTGAGATTGTGTCTGAAGATTTGACTGTTTGGTATGAGATACACAGACATAGAAGCAAGTAGGGTATATTTGCAAAGTGGGAAGAGAAAAATCTATAATTGTGCTCTCAGTAGTAAAGACTGTAAATAAACAAAGAAGAGTTGATGCCCTTAGCAGGAAGAATTTGCAAGGATGTCTTTCCAGGCAATTTAGCCAAGGTCAGCAGGGTGAAGTCTGGAGGCGCTCAGCAAACCTCAGCTCCTCGAGCATTCAGGCATTAGCAGTGAACTGAAGAGTCTGGAGGGTAAGAGAAGTCAAATAACCAGGAGGCGGCGAGATAAGTGGGGGCGAAAAGCTTAACTGAAATGTGGTACAGTTAAGGAAAATTGCATAATGTTGTTTTAACACCAATTTTACAAGACAGAAATCAAATGGTTGAAAAATACTCATATAGAATCAGGAGACTGATTAAGTATGAGGTTTGTTGAGTCGAGAGCAGTCTGCCCAAGTGCCTTCATATGAAAAACATTTGTAGCGCTCACTGTGAAGCTTCTTTTTAGCTTAAGAACAAATGAATGAAGATAGTTTGTCCCTCATCTTTGACTAGAAAGAAATCACTTGAGAGTGATTTTAATGATTTCAGTGTACTTTAATGAGCATTTTTTGGACGCTTCCACAACGTCAAAGTGTTTAATTTCAACAGCTTAATATATGATAGTTTTTCTTTGTAGAAAACAGAAGCAGATAAGGCAGGAAATGAGTTTAAAAGAGTTATCTGCATTGCAGTAATTGATGTCTGTTGACTTAGAATTGAAGTCCTAAAGCAACATGAACTGATTTAATAATGAGTCTCGCTGTACACTGGACAGTAACTAAGAAATGGCACAAAAATGACAGCGATAAGGCAGACGATAAAATGTTTTTTTCATTCTCGGGAGGTCTAATTATTTTTTTCCTTTTTGTTTTCTAGAAATGAGGCCTCAGTGGTTCGAAAGTGACAAGATTCCTTTCAGTCAGATGTGGGCTGATGACATACTGTGGTTCCCTCTGATGCTGCAAAAGAAGAAATTCCTTGGATACTTCAAGTTTCAGGGTCACGACGTGATTCTCAGCCACACGCTGGAAGAAGTGGAGGAGCTCTGAAGGGAAATAACCCGGCTGTTACCGATGCCATTTACATCAGGGAGCAATATAAAAACTCAAGTCTTATGAAAATTGATAATTACACCGTTCCCTCACTGTTACGGTTATTGTGTAATCATTTGGGAGGAAACGAGAATACCCTGTGGACTAAACAGAACTATGTTATCTGTATATGCGCAGTGTTTACACGTAACCTTAACATAACTAGAACCCTTTTTTTCTTTCCAGGTTTCCCCCGTGTGAATCAGAGCAGCCCTATGCTGAAAGAAAACATCCGTTTTTCACATTTTATTTTGAGAATAACTGATTCGGCATAATTCAGGAAGCATCTCTTCAGTAAAATATTTACAGTATATACAGTTCTGAATTTAATAGGTTTCATATTCTGTGCAGCTTGTTTCAAAGTTTAAGGCGATTGCCAAAATAATTGTTTCATACTGTATGTACAGTGTTTCTTCATAAAATACAAAAAGCAGAAAGAATGTATGGGAAAGAAATCCAGACTGTGTTTGTCCTGGTAATAATTCATCTGTTGGGCGATATGGCCAAAAATATTAAAGAAATAAATGAATGTTAAACTAGAGCTGTGCATGAGGCCTGCTTTTATTTACAGCAAAGGAGTGTATTCAGGCAACTTCTTTGGTAGTAACTCAATAGCTTATAGTGTTATTGACATATTATGCCACTATTGCCAGACATTATTCTTAGATCTTAATTCTGTCCTTCATATTATCTTATAATTTATGTTTCAGACGTTTGAAATAGCTTATAAAATCAAACCGGGGGTTCTGCAAATAATTCAGGCAGAGAAAACTTGATGTAAATAACAAAAAGCACGAATAGAACAAAAAAAGTATGCTGCTACACATCTTTCCAAACTAAAATCTGTAAAACAAACTAATACACTGGTCAAAAGTTATTCGGCAAGAACAGTAAGATTTTAAATAATTCTCTTTGAATAAAGTCAGATTTTCTGTGCTTATCTGCTTGTTTCAACTATCTTAGTGTGGAAAACCTCTTACCTACAGGTGCTTTAGCTAATCAGTCAGAAAGCAGAGACACATTCACCGGTCTTGCATCCCTTGTAAAATAACGCCTCAGAGAATTTTCCTGGCATATTCAAATAATAAAAAAGTTAATGGTAAAGTGAACTTTACATCGAAGCAGAGAATAAAGTTATTTATGAGCCTGCTGTCCCTTGCAGGCGATACGGGCGGAGATCAGACATAACGTATCAATTCTCTAACCGGAAAAGCTGTGCTTTTACTCCTGTAGCTCATGGAGCTTTTCATTTTCCAGTTTGCAACACTCAGTGCCCGTTTTTCTCTTTTTTCTCATCTCGTGTATGTTTAGGCGTCAGATGGAGTGTTTCAATCCATTGTTGCCACCAAAGAGACACCCAAGCTTTGGCTGCAATTCATTCCACACCTGCCCCATCTGGAAAGAAAAGAAACATTTAATTTATGTTTTTATAAAGTTTGAAAACAAAAATAGCACATACTGCAGTATATACAGCATAGGATATATTACACACTGGTTTCCAGTGTTAAAACCCACTGAAACGCAAAACTCAAAACCAAGGATCAGAAGAAAGTATCAAACCAAAGTAGTTTTACTTTATTTCAAATCCCGGATGAAAAACAAGGCCCGCCTGTTCAGTTATACCATCCATCAAAATTAGTAGCCCATTTAAAACTGGGTTGACCCTCCTGGAGTGGTGTCGACATAAAGGTGGATTTGTATAAATATTATTTTCACAAAGCCATCTCACCTCTCTGTGTCCTTGGACCTGGGAGTTAACAAAAGCTCCAAGAATGTGGGAGGTGATCGGAAGGTAGGTGAAGATAAGCTGGGTCTCTTGATGGAGGCAGAATAGGGAGAAGTAGTTCCGCAGCTCCATGGTCTGGATGGCATTTTCTTGCTATTATTAGAATAAAAACACAGGAAGTAGTCATTACCATTTAATAAAGGATGAAAATATTTGGGAATAAAAACACTTTATATGGATAACTAATAGGGCTAAATAATAGCACAAAAAGTAAAGAAATTTGAGTTGGGTCATTATTTCTTTCTTGTAACAATGCTTCTGGGCAATAAATCTTATATCGTCAGAAAACGTATTTAATTCCCCTTAAATGGTGCCACATTTGTAAGGAAAATGCACTTGTGGGTTGAGCAGCAGAGTATGTGGACTGCACGCATGAAAAACTTACCAAATGTTCTCTGCCAATCCCAAACAGCTTATTCTGCTTTTGACTCTTGTTTGGTGTCATTTATTGGATTACATGATTGAAGTCTGAAGAAACAAGACATACTGACAATTTAGCAATTTACTGATTTAACAAACAGGAGCCCCAGCAGCATGTGGAAGAACCATACACAGCCACAACAGCCTGGCACCTCCTCCTCATGCTGGTCACCAGCTTGGTCACACACTGCTGTGGGAAGGCATCCCATTCTGTCAGCCAATGTGGTTGTGTTGGTCACGGCATGCCCATGCTGATCCCACAAGTCTTCAGTGAGGCTGAGGTCAGGACTGCAGGCAGGCCAATCCATCCTCTCCACTTCCAAATTCTGGAGGTAGTCTGATAAACCCCACTCTGTGGGGGTGAGTGAGCACTGTCATCTTGAAATATAGAGTTTGGTCCTAGACTGTGGAGATATGGGATTGC
>VUQK01006298.1:4785-16427 GCA_015106715.1 Bujurquina vittata | reverse complement strand
CACCATCTGGCTATGCCTAGAGATTTTATCCATAAAAACTATGACCAGAATCGGTGATAAAGGGCAGCCACCATCTGGTTCTGGGATTACCACCATTGACAGGCACCAATGACCTTCCAGCACTTAAGTTTAGATCAGGCAGAGCCTTCCTCCAAATCACACCCAGACCCGCACAGTCATCTCACATAGAGCAACTCCAGAGTGGAACATAGTCAGACCCCTCTCCAGGAAAAGCCGCTAAATCTAGCAACAACGTCACAAAGTTGGCAACACTGCATGACCCATGTGAGCAAAATCCGCTGCGTGGTGGGGTGACGTAATTACGCCATGAAATTTGCATATCATGATATCATTTATTTTCCCGGGCAACATTTTATTACCGGTATTATCGTGAACAATATGATATGGCACAGCCCTACTCCTTCCCCACCATAGAAGTGACTTTCCATGTGCCAAAAGGCAAGGATTGGACCAACAGAGCCTCCTCACCAGACCACCACCCAATCTGGTCCCTTGGTAATTTGGTCATCATTGGAGTTTTTGGAGTTGTGCTTTCCATTTCCATTGGTGATGAATAATATAGTAGTTGTTGCTCAGAGCTATTTAACTCGACTGTAATGAGAGAGAGAGATTATGATCATGTTGAATGAATAGAGCTTATTTGTTTTCCTATCAAGCAGCCATCATGTTGCAAAACAATTATATCACAGTTACACAGAAGCATAGGCATATAAAGAAACTATGGATAATTACAGTAGCTTTATCGCCTCTTGGCACAGATTTCACAGTGCATGGCTGTGATTATTCACTGACATGTCACTCACAAGTTACCCCAAGATAAGTACGACTCCACTCCAGTGGAGTCGTACTTATTTAGAGTTTAGTTTAATTTGCTATGTTTTTTTTGTTTTTTGCTTTTTTAAGAGCTAATATCGTGATTGTCAAGCTGGCGCTGCTTCTTCATATAGAGATGTTTAGCTCTTCTGCTTTTGGCCATTTTTCGTTAATGACGTGTCTTCACAGGTGGCTGGGCTACATATCCCTGCTTCTGTTCGATGTCCTCATCTGCCTTCTGGTGTTGTTTGGCCTCATTCGCAACTCCAAAGGAACGCTCATAGGGTGAGTCTCACAAAATTCAAGGGGAAACAGTTGTGCCCTCAGAAATCGTTTTGGCTGAGGGGCTGTTTTTGTACACAAAGCTGCTTTGTCGTTGTCATTCAGTCGTCATAAATTATTCTGTATGATATTTCAACCCATTTAAAACTCATTTCCCTGGAGCATCACATCATGATCAGATCAGTATTTTGATAATTACTGTTGACAGAAGTGACATGTTTGGCTTGACAGGTTGGTTTTTATTTTGTTAGATTCTGTTTAGGTACTGTTATGTTTTATATAAACATAAAGAAAGTACCTAAGGCTCCATGTGCATCACAGACACCACAGATTAATTTCAGTAACAAGTGCTAATAAAAATGACCTCAGACTGACCCATTCTCTTAAATTCTCCTCTCATTATACTTATTTTGGTCTCTTTAATCAGCTTATCCCCCACTGGCTGACAAAAAATAGCATCTGTATGCCAGATATCTTAACACACAAGTTAATCTGCCTATAGTAACATAAGCTCACAATATCGGTCCTATATCATATGTCCTATATTTCTTTGACATTCACACAGAAATATAGGATACAGTGGTACCTTAATTTGCGAGTGTCCCAACTAACGAGTTTTTTGAGATACGATTGGTCGCTTGGTCGAATTTTTTGCTTTATGTTGCGAGCAAATATCTGAGTTACGAGTGAGGGGGAAAAACACCATCCAAGCATTCTGTTTGTTTTTTGGTTGTTCTTTTTTTTATACCCTCTCACTGTGCGCTCATTTTTGTTGGATGGTTGTTGCTGTGTTTGATTATTTTATGCATTTATTTAGGAACATTTCCTTTTTTTAAACCATGGGTCCATAGAAAGCGAATGCCAAGATCAGTGCTGAAAAGGATAATGACCACGGATACAAAGCATAAAATTATTGTAAAACATGAGCCAGGTGTGCGTGTTGCTGTCTTGGCAACACGCACACTCGTACAAGTGTGCCAAAAAAAAGGAAAAAGAAGGAGGAAAGGACTAAGTGAAGTGGGGAAAAAAAGGAGCATTTAAGTTTAGCGATTTCCTCCCCTTCCAACATCTGTCTGACTTTCACTTTAAACCAGTTTATTTCTTTACATTCTCTTTTGTTATACTGTATGCAGTATTATTTTTATACATTGTTTATAAAATTTTCAATTTTTTTTTATTAATAAGTGTAAAAACATATTGTGGTGGTTTTTGGGGGTCGGGAATGGATTAATGACAATTCAATTCATTTATATGGGAAAATTTGATTTGACATGCGAACAAATTAAGTTACGAGCTAGGTCACAGAACGAATTAAACTCGTATGTCAAGGTACCACTGTGTATGATACGGGGGGGGAAACCCAATCTCAGATGGTTGAGATTGGGTTTTCCCCCCTCTTTCAGCATTTTTAAACATGATTTCAAGAATTTAGCTGCATCTGATTTCAAGTATTTATGCAATCCATCCGTGTGTATGTATGTATGTTGATGTTTAGCTCCTGTGTTTCCTTTAATTTGTTTCCTTCTTTAAAGTCAAAAAGATTTTGATTAAAACAAGATCCCATGGTGGTGCAGTGATTAAAACTGGTGCCTCACAGCAAGAAGGTCCTGGGTTCGAATCCACCATCTGGTGGTACTTGAGCTCCCTCCCACAGTCTAAAGACATGCACGTAGTAGGGTTAGGTTAACTGGTGATTCTAAATTGGTCATAGATGTGAATGAGAGTGTGAATGGTTGTCTGTCTCTCAGATCCTCGTGTATTGCTTGACTGGGGGTTTACTTTTGCTAAATTGTCAGATTCTACTTTAAATAATATCTCTTTTTCTATAGTGGATTAAGTTGTTGTTGCACATGAAAGTTGCTGCTGGGTAATATCCACTTCTCACTTCCTCCCTTCTCCCAGGGTGTGCCTGTTTGGTGTTGTGGCTTTGATAATCAGCTGGGTCTCCCTGGGGCTGGAGTTTGCTGTCTCTGCTGTAAGTTTCTGCATCACAGCATGATCATGTTTAAGAAAACACTTTTTGTGAGCAACCAGTAGCTGTGGAGTTTTATCTCGCATAATTAAAATGTTTTAAGAGTCAAGATAAAATGCAAAGAGTAAAAAGGGGGGGGGTCATAAAATACCACTGAGAGATTGCAACTGGATCTTCTTTTACTTTTAAGAAACATATTTCGTAAATGTCATATTTGATACAGATTTTTTTGTTGTTTCTCAAAACTGTACAGGTGTGTTTTATTTTTCTAGGTACATTTGATAGAAATGATTAAGACTAATGATATTGATTAAGATCTACGATAACAAGTTTAGCGATATTATGCAATATTATGCCCACATTGTGGGCATAATATTGCAATTTGTGCTCCCTAAAGAAGAAAGCATTAAAACTGGCTGCCTTACTGTGGTTTTATTTTATTCAGACTGTTTTTCATATTACTTTATTTAAACAGGCATTTTAAGTCGATTTTCCAGGAGGATGAAAAATTTTGATGAACATTAATCTTTATTTATGCAAATTAAATATCCCTGTGGAGGATTTCCTCCCCTGCAGATGAATCAGACTCTTCACACCTAAATGTGCTTATTTTTTGCTGTTTGTTTGCTCTCAGAAGAGATTGAAGGAGACAACAAAATTAATTGTTTTTTTAAAGCCGCAATCAATTCATCAAAGATGATGGTTCATTTGTTGCCATGTTTGTTCAAGGCATTTAACTCGAGAATGCAAATGTCACCAACTGAGTCCTCTCGATTTTTAAGTTTTAATTTTTGTGTTTTTTTTCTAGACCACCAGTGACTTTTGTTTTGCTCCTGATACATATGTCATTGAAGTGACAGACAAGTATCAAGTCATCAATCAAGGTATGATCCCCTTTAATAAGTATCATCATTGTTTTATGTACTTGATAAAGATTCAGTCAGTTCTCCAAAATGACTAATTTCAGAGAATATGATCTGAATGCTCTGACTGTTGTGTAGCAGTGGGATGTCATTGTTCTAAAGGGCCAGGCTTGCTCTTGTCCATGGACCATAACAATCCTTTAAGTGTGAATGCCACATCTGCAGTGGGGTCAGGAGGGCAATGGGCCACTTTTTTAAGCACTACAGATGGTGCTCAAACTGTCTGATTTTAGTAATTGCCCAATCTGTCCCATGTGAGGGGAAAATAGTGGCTTCAGTGTATTTCCTGTATCCACCACGGACTCTGGTGGTGCTTTTTATTTCTGCTTAGTGTCCCTTTTTGGACATCAGCTTAACAAAATGTGTCTGCTTCTAATCTCTCAAACATGGAGATTTTATGCTTTTTGGGCAGAAATCAGGACATTAGCATTAAATGTTCTGTTGTATGGTTAATCTGAACAGTGAGTGCTGGCTCACTGTATGCAATCAGCTGTATTATGCTGCAGCTTTAAGGCTGCATTTTACCCCGGGGCTGATTTGTGCAGTGTGGGGGGTTTTCAGTTCTGTTTTCTTCCCTTAAACACAACTGTTAACTATTCAGCAGGAAAAAAGAAATCACATTGTATTATTATGATGAGGCAGTGAGCATATTACTATTACAGTATTAGCACAAAATGGAAAAACTGCAATAAGTTCAGACTCAGTACTTGTGTGTTTTTCCCCTTACAGTTTTTGTCTTCATGAAATTGCACTAGACAAATCTCTGGATAGCACAGTGTTATTACAGCACTGGATTTATTACTTTCCTCCCCTCAATGGCTGCTGTAGCATTATTTCAACAACACTCATCTATTTTTCATTCTTCGGCTTCCTCCTCATTGTGTCATTATGTTAGACATTTTGTCAGGCAGAGAAAATTAAGCTGTATAGTTTGTTCTGCTGTAGCTAGTATTTCTCTCTTATGTCTATTGTTTGGTTTCAGCACAAATAACAGTGACAAAGATGAGCTACCACTCTGATAAGCAGGGTTTAGATCAAACTCTGAATATGTTTAGAAAATCTATAATAAAATGCTCACAGTGCAATGGCACTGGGGTTTCAGGGAGTGGAAATGCATTTATTCTGACTGCCAAAATCTAACTTGGTGCAGTGACTGGATGCCAAATTTCTCCCAGTAAACTAAACCATCTTGATGGCATGGTCTCACTGGCCTATCAGCCTAATCATAAAACAGAACAATAAGCCTCTCTTGTCCTTTATTCTGGGGGCTCCTCACTGAGTCACAAGCAGAACAAGTACTTAATTTTCTGCTTCATAGAAACCTGGCAAAATAATCCAAAACTGAATAAACCTACATCCTGTCAGTTACATTTATTTGATCATATTAGCCATATCTGAATCATCTTTTAACTTGCATATTCAGCAATTCTATTCTGATACCAAGTGACGCACAAACTGATCCAAACCCTGAGAGGAGGTGTCAGTAGGTCATCCACTGACTTCAGGAAATGTGCTTCTACTGATATTAATGTGTGGGTGTGTTTTTGAGAGCTGGACCAACAGAAGCTTACTGATATGTACTTTTAAATGCTGGAAATTTGTTCCTCATGCTCAGCTGTGTGGGAAAAGGCTCCTGACACAGCATTGAATTTGGATGTTACTAACACCATGTGTCAGGTTGGTGGTGGTGTTCTTACACCCTGCATCCATGGACGTTTCTGTATTGCACTGCTTCTGAGTCACACGCATACGCAAAAGGATTTCTCAACCAGTCCTTCTCACTGCTGTGATTTTTAAACTAACTGAAGTGGCTGGCAATGCAAAGTGAACATCTAAAAGCTTAATTACAATGTTCTTTAGTTCATCATGTATTGCAAGCAGATTGCAAGTATGGTCATGTTGTAATTTAACAATGACTCCAAAGATGTTGTAACCACATTCAGTGTTGTTTTGCAGAAGCTGTTTTCAGTGAGAAGGCCTAATCCTAAGCCTCTCATTGGCTGTGTTGTGCTGATTTGTTCAAGTGTTGCTGTGTTAAGAGAGAAACACATTTTCCATTTTACCTCAAAGCTCAAGATTAGCTCGTGCGCAGTTGCAGTGGCTGTCAGGCTCTTACAAGGCAGCCGCAAACCCAATGACATAAAACTAGACACTAACAAAGTGTGGAAAAAGCTCCAAACACCTGCTGCATTGCCTGCCCAGCACCAAATGGTATGCACATACAGTTAGTAGGTGAACACAGTGGAGTTTAGTCTTGCCCAGGAACACTGTGTAAAGCGCTCATATTATACTTGGATGATGTCTTGAGATGTTAAAGTTGACTTTTTATGTTTCTTTTCTTTCTGACATGTAAAGAAGATGGATGGATGTATACTGATGCAGTGGTAGATGCTTAAACAGGGCAATCTTTTAAATAATTAGCTCAAAAAGCCCAAAAAAGCATGATGGATATTAAAATGGTCATCACAGGTACACAGCATAGAAGTACCATACATCTGCTGCTCAAAACCTCTCTTTAGGAGAGACTGCTAATCACAAAAAGTTCAAAGGGAAAGAAACTATAATGGCTTGTTTCACAGTGTATGCACTAAAAGAGCGCACTATGACCCAGTATTAGACAAATGCATTTGATCTTGAACTGTAAATCATGAAGCTACTTTACTAGACTATATGGCATCAGTTTACTAATGTCCAGCACTATATTTGACCCTTTTTAAGGTTAACATTTTTTAATGTTACAGCACTATGACTATGTACGAGTATGAAACGTGACGTGATGTATCTTTCATTTAGCTGTTAGTTGTATTTTCTTTTTTTATTATTTAAATGATTAATATTTGATTAATCACTTATTTGACAGTGATTTTGTTTTGTTTTTTTGGTGGGGGGGTTTGGAACTGCTTAATAGTTATTTTTTTCTCACCCAATGAAATCAAGATTTCCTTTAGTCATTTATCAACTGGCTCCATAGTGTAGTGGTTAGTAAATTCATCTAACATACAAAAGATCACGGTTAAATTTGCAATAATGGATTGCATCACAGTGGGGACTAAATTTCATGACAGATGTCTTTCTGGAAATACTGTAACTAAGTTTAAGGACGTAATTCCTCCACTGTTATCCTCAGTGCCATGTGCCAACACAGTGCAGCGTAACTCTACTCCCACAGAGGTCCGTTGTCTCGATAATAGTGTTACATCCTCATTGCATACGACTTTGGATACTGTGGCTCCTTAAAGCTTAATACAGATGACCTGTGTTTAGATTCTCTCCAACTGATCTTTCTGAATTAACTTTAGTAGTTACTTTCACCAAACCATCAGCATGTCTGTCAGACCCCATTCCTGTAAGACTGGTCAAAGAAGTCCTACCATTAGTTAATGCTTCGATCTTAATTATGATCAAGCTATTTTTATTAATGTACCACAGGCCTTTAAGGTGGCAGTAAATAAACCGTTACTTAAAAAAAACCTCACTTGACCCAGCTGTCAGCCAGGACTCAGAATTCATCACAGCATATAAACATTATTAGTGAAGATTACAAATGATCGTGGCCTCTGACAGTGGACTCATCTCTGTGCTTGTCCTGTTAGACCTCAGTGCAGCTTTCAATACTGTTGATCATAATATTTTATTACTGAGATTAGAGCATGCCATAGGTATTAAAGGTGCTGTGCTTCAGTAGTTTGAATCATATCTCTCTGTTAGACTCCAGTTTGTTCATGTAAATTGGGAGTCTTCTTCAAACACTAAGGTTAATGAAGGAGTTTTACAGGGTTCTGTGCTAGGACCAGTGCTATTTGCGTTATATATGCTTTCCTTAGGCTGCGTTATTAGAAAGCATTGGCATTGCATTCATTTTTATTGCTATGCAGATGATACCCAGCTTTATCTAATCAACCAGATTACACACACCTATTAGTTAAACTGTAGGAAAGTCTTAGCCTGGATGACCTCCAATTTCCTGCATTTAAATTGAGAGAAAACTGAAGTTACTGAACTCTGACTCTACAAACCTTAGAAACATCTTTTCTCAGGGTGCTGATGAAAAACTAGTTCATGCGTTTATTACTTCTAGGCTGGACTTACTATCAGGCTGTCCTAAAAGCTCCCTGAAAAGCCTTCAGCTGATCCAAAATGCTGCAGCATGAGTACTGACGGGGACTAGAAAGAGAGAGCAGGGACTAGAAAGAGAGAGCATATTTCTCCCATGATGGCTTCTCTCTTTCTCTGTATTATTTTAGGGTCTTTACCTTACAATATAAAGCATCCCTGGGAAGGTTATGTCAGGAAAAGCATCTTTAAAAATCTGCCAAATCAAATCTGTGGTTCCATCCACTGTGGCAACCCATTGTGAATAAAGGAGCAACTGAAAGAAGCCTGCTACGTTTGTCATATCAAATCATATTGCCTAGTATGTGAACCTTTCTAATGACTTTAAATGAAATTAGATTGTCATAATGTAAATAAGTTGCAGTGCTATTTGTGACTTTCTGTGGCTTGGCTAACACGTTCTTATCTGTTCCTTCTTTGTTACAGAAATCCTGCAGTATTATCTTAGTTGCAGTTTGGAACAAACCAACCCCTTCCAGCAGGTTTGCTGCATGTATTATTACATTTGTCTTTGTCCATGATTGAGTTTATAGCATGTCAAAACAAACCGTTAAAGGCTCATAATACTAAGATCTCATCAGGCATATTTGCCACATGATGTATGACCTTGTTATTAGTAAGAATGCAAGTAGGCACCATGGGCCACTCCCACTGCCTCAAAGCAAGATTTTTTTTGTATGCAGTAGTACAATACTTTTCATTATGCCAGCAGGAAAGCGGATGCAGAGCAGCTCTTCCTGTATGTCCATGGCAATAGCGTGTGCCTGCTTAAGGGTGTTTGTCAGACATAAGAGATGTTGTATAGAAGTAGACTGTTACTCTTATTGGAAGACTGTGGTTTTCTTTAAGAGTCCCTATATTTTATCTCTCAAGCCACATGAATAAATTAGAAAGTTTTGAGTGCTGCTGAAGCTCAGGCATCTATTGTTAGTCCTTGTGTATAGAAAACAAAGCACTATATATACATTATATAAGTCTTGAAGCTCTATAAACTCAGTGTGATTCACAAGACGTCAGCTTGACTACAAAAGGAGACAGCTACTGAAAGCCTTTGGCACTTATTTTAAAAAAAAATGGAAATACTTTTGAAATATGCTGGCCTGCTACAGTATTCATTCTTTTTTCAGAGGCTTTCTGGGAGCCACAAAGCATTAGTGGAAATGCAGGATGATGTCTCTGAACTGCTGCGATCTGCCACCAGAGAATATAAACAAACCAAGGTACGTTTCCAGCCCCAGCAGTGTACCCTTTACTTGTAGTGCCACATTAGTGTATCTCTGTTTATGATGACACAACATGCCAGTGAATGGGACCTGAGTGGTCTACAGAGAAGTGAAGCGCACCTGTCCACATAAAGGGCTGCTGACAGCCCACCTGGGACCTGCATTATGTGCATTAGGCTTTCACTGGCCCTTGTCAATACAACACTGTGCTATTGTCCACTGCTGGTCCTTACTCTGTGTTGACAGAGGCATAAATGAGAGCTGACTTTGGAACAGAGGGAGGCATATTTCACTTCACATACCCGCAGACAGAAATTTGCTGAGGTAGTGGAAACTTTGTTTTTTTTATATCAGGCAATCAGACACATTTTCTGCCAGAGCTAAAAAGGGACTAGAGGAAAAAGAGGGCATCCATTAAAATGTATCATCATTAAAATCTGCTTTTTCAGCTCTGGGTACTGCTGTATATTGAGGTGAGACGAATCCCTAATAAATGTGCGTTGAATAAACAAAAGTGAGTTAATTAACGTAAAATAATGTTTACTTTTTTGTTTTGCGTCCTCATTTTTAGTTATTCACATTCTTGAGTGGGGTGGCGCAGTGGTTAGCACTGGTGCTTCACAGTTATAATACCATCTGGAAGGCCTGGGTTCGATTCCACCTTGGCCCAGGCCTCTCGCTCTCTTTGTGGAGTTTGCATGTTCTCCCCATGTCAGGGTGGGTTTCCCCCACAGTCCAAAGTCATGAACTTACTGGGTGGGGTTAGGTTAATTGGCCTATCTAAATTGCCCATAGGTGTGAATGGGAGCATGAATGTTAGTGTGAATGATTGTCTGTTACAACAGGCTGGCGATCTGTACAGAGTGTACCCCACCTCTCGCACTATGTCAGCTGGTATAGGCTCCATGGATAAGCGGAAGTGGATGGATGGATTCTTGAGTGTTTAAAATATTAACAGACAAACTTGCTGTGAAGGTTTTTTTCCCCCTTTCATGTAGACAATGAGAATTGTACAGATTTTTTTAACTACTTTGTACCAGGTTTTTTTTTTTTTGGTAATACTTTTCAAGTTGTGACATTTTTCAACAGTGTACATTTTGAGTTTCCCTGTGCTAATTTGCAGGGAACTTTGGAAGAGATCCAGGGAATACTGAATACCACAGAGATCAGCCTTCATCAGCTCACTGCATTGGTGGACTGTCGCAGCCTGCACATGGTGAGCAGAAGACTTACAAACTGAGACACTGTTAAACGTGGGGTTGCTCAGTCTCTGATTGAAACAGGGCCTGTGGACTTGATTTGTTCTGACATCTTTGTAGTGCAGCTTAGTTGTATAAAGCAGCCTGTCTTTTATGCCTGTGCAGTTGACTACACCTGCCATCATAAATAACATTTCCTGTCCTGTGTGCAAGTTCTTGTCCAACTGATGCTGGCTGTGTACCATTTATGAAGCTGGCTGAATGACAAGTACTTGGCTATATCTGCGTTTTGGAAGATTGTCCCTCAGTGGCTTCCAAATTCCAAGTGCACATGTGCAAGTGTAGCACTTTCTTGTTGCTTTCTGCTCTGCCTTCTCTCGCAAAGATTTCCTTGGCTAGCAACACATACAATTATTTTATGTAAAAAGAAACTTTAGTAGAATATAAATATTTTTGTTGCAGAGCATATAGATGACATTTTTCAGTCATGTTGAAAAGTGTTTCTTTTCAAGGCAAGGAAAAACTATTCTGCTTTCCCTCTAGTTTGCCAACTGTGATCTCATTTGTTTGACCTAGTTTAAATAAGAAGTCAAAGCAGATGCAAAGCCCCTTTTTAACTTATTTTCTTCTATTTTGCTCCCTTCCCCTTATGTTTGAATCTATTTACATCTTCCAAAAAATTAAAATTAGCACCTGTGCTTTTTGCAGGACTACGTCCAGGCAATGACAGGACTTTGTTACGATGGACTGGAGGGTGTCATCTACCTCGTGCTCTTCTCCTTCGTCACCGCTCTCATGTTCAGTTCGATTGTGTGCAGTGTGCCACACACCTGGCGTGGCAAACGGTATGGCTTCCACAGTCCTCATGCAGTTTGCACCATCCTCCACAGAAACACCTTGGAAGGTGGTGCAAAAGCGTTTAAGCTGAGTTTATATTCAGGATCTTGCATACAGCGAGAAATAATTTAAGAGGGAAAACCCATAAATTAATTATTAATTATTTTGTAGCATGTTTTTCTTACCCACTTATTTTTTTACATGGTGTGGGGATGAAGTGAAATGGCAGGAAAAGAAACATGCTTATTTTTCTGTAATT
>VUQK01006290.1:1293-18821 GCA_015106715.1 Bujurquina vittata | reverse complement strand
TTTTCCAACATTAGTGTCCAACCTCACAAACGTGCTTCTGGAAGAATGGTCAAAAGTCTTCCATAAGAGTTGAAGCTGTTATAGCTGCAAAGCATGGGCTGACACCCTTTGCAGCTATGCCATGCCACTGATTAAGAATGCCATGGATTAAGGATGGGATGTCACTCAAGTTCATGCATGTGTGAAGGCAGACGAGCAAATACTTTTGGCAATATAGTGTATCTGCTAATTAGTGACAAGTAACGTACTAACCAAATACTGGAGTTTTATTCAATAAATGTGAATCATAAACCTCTTGGACCGGCTTTACTACTTAGTAAGCCATATTTTCAGAATATTTAAATTAAAAATCCTCCAAAAGGTGCCATCAGCACAGACATATAGAGGTCCAATGACTCCAATTATCAGAGGTGAGGCTTAGCAGAAAGTGATTGTGTACAGCTGTGTACTATATCAGCACACCTGTCAATTTAAGGAGGCACGCCCATAACTTTGACTCTTAAAGGGGACACATCATGTAAAATCCACTTTTTTTTTAGCCCTTAAATATATTTTATGCGTACTTTATTCTCTCCCGGTGCTGCATAATTTTCAGTCTGTTCAGTTTTCTCTATTCTCTGTTACATTTTGACTGATAACAGTGATCTTTAAAAATGAAAAAAAATTATCCCATATTAAATATGCACATGCTACATATGGAAAACCTCAGCACCAGAACAGTATGGGTTGACTCACTTACTACTTATCCACTGCTCTCTTCCATTTAACTAACAAGCTTTCAGCATCTTCTATACTGCAGCTTTAGCTCATATACAGACCGTATGGTTGGCCAATGTAAGGTGATTATCCCTAAAGGCATTCTCTCTTTTGCTGCAGCTACATCTGTGGTCTGGCTCGAGTTACATTTCTGAGTGAAAATGAGAGATGGGCAAAGTGTTGAGCACTTAATTTTTAATATAATATTTGTACAGTTGTAACCACCACCCTGCACCAACCCAGTTCCCATTGTCCCTATGTCAAACCTCTTGATCCATAGAGCACTACAGTAGCATAATGGATAATATTGCAATTTTTTAATATAATCTTTTGGCTGTGGTAGACATGTAGTGATATTGTGACAGCCCTATGCTGAAGAAGAAATACCTGCTGCTCCGTATCACACACACCATACCTCAACAACATACCTCATTTGCCTTACCTTTTATACAAAGCACACCCTCCCTGTTTGGTAGTCTATTTTACCACCCAGATTTCCATCTCTCCCTCTGACATGCCAGTGTTGCTAATGCTGCCCTGCATTGTTGCTCTCTTTTTTTTTTCACCCCTCCATCACCCCAACATTCACCTCTAGGCTCTGAGGGATAGTTTATATATGCAGTAATAAATCAGTCATTTCAAACATGAGTTTTCTGACAAAATTGCAGTACTTAAGTAGAAATGTACTTTGTTGCTTTCCATCACTCTATACAACTACTGTAAGTAGTTTTACTTAAACTTTTTGATTCCGGTTATCCAGATATTCTCATTTCCAGAAATTTGTGTTTTGTGCAGAGTCTCCAATGACCCAAGTGATCTCTAGACATGTCTAACTACCTGTTTTTCACTTTTTCATTCAAGCAGTCTGAGTAAAACCACAAAACATTTGGTTTCTAAAGCTGTCAATCTTATGCGATATTCTTGATGCTATAGCAACCATCCAGCTGTTTTAGTTTCCCTACTGATCTCATCCACATTTTTTACACATTTATGCCACTTGAGTACTTGCTTGAATGACAAAAATTGGTTTCTTTCACACTGATAAATATTATTTTATCCTTAATTTTGCACATTTACCGAGACCTTGTCATTAGCTCTTCATTATGCACTAAGTCCAGAGTAATGGGATTTCTTTTGTTGTATGGTTTAATATGACGTGAAATGAGAAAATGAAGTCCAAACACTGTCATGTTTTTATCTCTTTAACACAGTTTCTAATTACGGTAGATGCGCTTCATGCAGATTCATGCATTGTTTCACAGAGCTACATGACAATGTCAGAGTCATTTCTCAGGTTATGTGTGGGTACTGATACTGTCTACTTCAGCTGAGGTGTGTAGATCTCCTGTCACCTGACTTTACATCACAGGTGGGACTATTAAGATGTGTTATTTCTTGTCTCTTGATTTTCTGTTAAGAGTGTGGCACAAATCTTTAATCCCTACCATTCACTGGGCAGACTCTGCCTAGTTTAAGGATTGGCATAATAATTTGTTATTAGTACAGGTAATAACCTTCCAGCACCTCCTCACATGTCTATGATATCTGCATATAGAAACACTTCATATGATCATGTAGAGTCAGTGGGAGCTGTAGATCCTTTTCTTCTTTAATTTTCTTTTTTATTTATGACATGTAGTAGTTTAAGGTAATATTAGACATACCCAAGATATGTGTTTGATTAGTCTATGCTAATATATGTCTCAGTTAGAGTACATAAATAAGCAGCTCTCTTCCTTTAATCCATGAGCTTTGTGACACAGGCTCTTGGTTAGCAAATGATTAATAACTACCCGTTTCAGATTTTGGCTTATGATCATCTGAAAAATATGAAAAATATATGTTTTACACCTGATTCTTTTGACCAGACTAGAATTTGAGACTTTGTTACCTTTGAGAACAACGATGAACCAATGAACTTTACAGGAATGTATGTCGCAAGATATAAGGAGAGATTATTATTTTAAATATTTTATATGAAAAAGCATTTAATTTTATTTATACATTCAAAGCACCAAATTTTAAGACTGCTCAGTGTAAAGCTGGCATCTTTTTAAACAAAGGTGTAGCTCTGTGTACACATTTGTCCATGAGATAGTGAAAGAAAAAACACCACGTAAGTTTGGATCATCCTGCCTGGATGTCCTGTAGCCACCCTTCCACAACCTTCCTCCACCCATCTCGTTATGGGAGCATCCAGCTTACTTTGAAGTTTTTAGCTGCCTTGCAAGCTCCTCTAAACCATGTGCTTTTTTGGCAAATGAGTCAAAAGAAAAGTGCTCGTCTAATAGGTGGTCATGGAAAATGATTCAGGGAAGTGGGAAGGAGGGAGGAACACACACATGCAGACAAACACACAGCAGTGTACATCCAGACGTCAACAGCGCTCTGAGGGCTCGCTGTCTCTGTGGCTTCATAGACAGAGATGAATAAAGCATCACAGCATACAGTCCATTTAATTCTCACACACACACAAATATAAATAGACAATATTTCACATCCACGCCTTTCTTCCTCTATCCCGTGCAAACACTTACGTCAGAGGGTTAAATTATTTCTTGAAATACTTCTCTGATGCTGTAGCATCAACAGGCAGGCTCACATGATTAAACAGACATGCGTGCACATACACACCTGTACTTTCATTTACACGCACATGTACAGATAGGGGCTATTAATAGTTTTTTTCTGTTTTTGCAGCTGTTAGTGTACTGAACAGGCGATGAGGCAAAACAACTTCTAATTGAGTTGTTTCATTTCACTTTTAATGTAATCAATTCAAACTATAAAGTCAAAGTATAGCTCAGTCTCGTACCTCAAATTATTTAAATGAACATCTTTTTTCCTCTTTTTTCTTTTTTCCCCCATTTTTGAAACCAGGAGCTGTTCTTGAACAAGGTGAATCAGACATGATAACAAACTGTTCCTCACTTTGTCTTCACAGTAAATGGATGACAGTAAACACACACAAACACACAGATACAGATACACACAGTCTCACAAGTGTTTCCATATGTCAGGAATACACAATTTCACAAGTAAATTCTCACTCGTATACTGATGCATTTGTACAGTTACTGACTCACTCTCACACTTTCTCTTCTACTTGATCTCTCGTCATCGTCTGTCTCACCTCACACACACATACACACACACCTGCATGCACACACACACGCACACACACACACACATGCAAAGTACATTTATTAATAAATCTCCTTAAACATGATCTTTTTAATCATTTTTCCAACATTTTTTCATCATTTATACATGAATGCTGAAAACATGCTGACAAACCATTCCAAATACAAAACATCATCATTTGCTTTTCATTATAAATCATTCACTATTTTAGTTTAATTAAATCACACTGCTGTGTTACTTTGGTCAACGTTTGTAATAAAGAGACAATTATTATTTATTTTTTTTACTATTGATATAAACGAAATCATGTGACACTTTTGTAAAACACTTTTTTTTTTAATCTTCCAAATAACACGATTTTCAGAATTCAAAAGAAAAAAGCAATTAAGGTCTGCTGCAAATTTTCAAAGTAGCATGTGTGCTTTAAGTGAAACACTAATGAGGGAGTTTTAGCATAATGCAGATGTCTAATCGGCTTGTGAGAGCGGTGATCACTTGTAGCCTATAGCTTTTAAAATCTATGACCAAATATGATTTTTTTTTTTTCTGAAATAAAAAGTTAAATAAAAACATTTGAGGTAAGATGACACAAATGATTCCTCTGTGAGTGCACACGTGTGTGTGTGTGTGTGTGTGTGTGTGTGTGTTCATTTTAGCCAAAGTGAATACACTTAATTTAATGTACACTTTTACTGAACTGCTTCTCTTCCAAACAGGCAAGCACAGATGCATACAAACATAAACAAAACTAGAAACTGTTGTTTTATTATTTCATCTTTATATGGGTTTTCTATTAATAACAGCTCATCCATTTTGAATGTGTAGGGGTAACACTTGTAAAGTGAGTCCACACGAGGCCTTTTCCTCCAGAGACCAGAAAATCATATTTGCCTCAAAAGACACAATACACAGCATATTTCATTAAACCCCACTTATTGCTACTTGCAGTGAAAATTATAGACTCCTGACTGGTTACAGTTTAGATTGTGATAAAACTAAAAGGACTGATGCAAAAAAAACCAAAAAAAACACACATCAGATTACTTTTCCTTATAATTATAATTATTCTAAAGATTAGTTAGGAAACACAAAAGGTTTTCAGTGCTTTTTGTTTGGCTGGAGCAATTTCTGCTCTGTAGCAGGTTAGCTCCTTCATTACTGTTGAATGTCACTTTGTGGGACAGATTTTTTCAGTAGCAGGCCCTAGAGCAGACAACAGAGACACAGTTGATATACATTCAAGTTTTAATGCAAATTCACTTACCTGTCACAGGATGGATTTAATCAGTACTATTTGTTCTGGAGTTATGAGAGCAGAACGATGTGATAAACCAGTCACCAGTGTCATTTAATTTAAGAGGAAAATAGGTCTTACGTTAGTCAAACATCCTAGTTGGAATTCTTGTGAAAACTTTATGTACTATAATATGTATGAAACATATGAAAACATCACTGTCTAAAGCATTCAGTTTGAAATAATTCACAATCTAATTTTAAATCAGGCCTTGACTGAAGTTTGATCCAAATATGAATATTTTTGTGCAGTTCATTAAAGTCCTTTGGAGAAAAAGAATGAGGCAGTGCAAGGCTCACTGACTCTCACAATGAGCGTTCCTCTTTGAAGGAACAGGACGCACAACATTTGAGACGTATAGATTCATGTTACCAGAAGCAGCAAAGTAAATCTACGGGGGACATTATAGCATGAAAAATATTTTTCTGAGAAAAATTGACTTAACCTGATCCCTCTTCACTCAGAAAAAAACACATACTGTAGGTAAAAGAAAATTTGGACACTTCTGTTGTCCTGAAATCAGATGATTTCAAAATGTCCAAGTGATTTCTTTATTTGAAAGATTTAGAGGTTTCACAGACTGCTTTGTGTTTTATGCAGAAACATTTAAGATTGTCATTGCAACCTAAAAGATTTACAATTAGACTGAAGGAATTTGCCGACCAAGGAAACTGTGTACACACTGTGGGGTAAATAACAAGACACCCAGACAGGACTTTTTAGAGACTAACTCAAGTAACATTTTCAATGTCATTTGTATAAATTCACAGCTAAAACTGAAAATACACATTTCTCAATTGTCATATCAGGATGCTTTAACCGTCCGTGACCAATTAGTCAGTTTTATTCATATTACTGACAATTTTTATATAAACTCTGAAAACAATAAATGGCAAACATAAATACACACATATAATTCTGTTTATGAACCTATTTAGTAACTTCAAGCAGTAACTAGTAACAGAAACTCAGATTTAGAAAAATATGATATGGGATTCAGTAAAATATCAACGTGGTCAGACTAGCGCAGGAACAAAGTTAATGCCTTTACAGCTCTTTCTGAATGTACCATCATAAAGTGAGGGAACAAATTATTTAATTCCTGCATGCATCTAAAAGGCAGACAGAAAAAGGGTCAACTGGAGAAAATCTAGGAAGACTGCAGGTTGAAAGAAAAAGTTATATGTGCAACCATGTTTAAAAACTTCAGGTTTTTGCATACATTTTACAGATACTTCAAATTAAAGACTGCAGTTTTTAGAGGAAAGTGTGAAAAACAAGTTGTTTTGTTTTTTTGCTCTAAAACAGCATGCTATTTGCAGTTTATGCAATCAGTTTGGAGACTGTTTTATAACCAGAAAGGTCAACAAGGCTTCTCGGTCCAGAGAGGAGTTTCAAAACCAGCAGTAAACATTTAAACACAGGGAAAAGTAAAACTGATTCCTGCATGATGTACTTACTCCTCAAAGCCAGATATGGACTCATATCAAAGAGCAAAGAGAGTGAAATGCATGAAATAAAGAATTTACACCAAACTGTCTTAATTAAATGAATTCTTGTAGAAAATGTCACCATTAACTCATATTAGTCTATAGAAGCAGCATGTTTTCAATTAAAAAATCATTAAATCAAGTCTGAGTCCACAGACTGCAACACAGTATAGATTCTTGGATTCCTGTTTGAGTTTCAATAAATTAAACAAACTGTATATTAAGATAGGAAAGTATAGTATAAGTAATATGAATGTAATTAAAATTTTAAACTTATCTAATGTTTCTAATTGAAGAGAATCATAGAGCACTGTTACTTTAATTGTCTAAACATGTACAGTATTGTTAATATACTATCACTAGGATATTAGGAAGATTTAAGGCATGTTTCAAACACATGTTCAAGGTGACATTTACTCTTTCCACTAATTTTAGCTAAAATGCATAAATAAAATAAGTATAATTTCATGTAGTTTGTGTTGGAAGTAAGAAAAATTTCCAACACAGTGGTATGCTTTAGCAGTTTAACATATATTTTAAATGTGCTTCATAGATATGTGTGAGATGCAAATCAGCAAACGCTGGTTTGCTTTTGCAAAGCGTTAAAATCTTTATAGATTCTGACAAAAGTTCATCGCGCACACATAATAAAGAGACAAGAAAAAAAAAGAACTGCATATTCTTCTACGATGCGCAAATGCCTCTGATCTAGAGCTGCAGAGCTGCGCCTTTTTTTCCTTTCTCTCTTATTGTTGTTTTAAGGGGCAGCTCTGCAGCTGCTTGTGAATGCCTAAGTCTCTTTATGTGCTGATGTGGACACATAATTTCTTTGCTTTTCCTGGTGGTTTCACATTTTTTCAAATTGTAAACAAAGATGTGTTGCTTTTGGGTACTCATCACATCATCAGGACACTCTTCAATTTGTGAAATGTCAAAAGGGTACATTTAAAATAGTGCACACATCTTCATGGTTGTGTTTACTATTTCCACTAGATTAAGAGAAAAAATCTATAAATAAAATATGTAATTACTTTTAGTTGAATTTGGAATTTTTTTGAAATGAACAGATCAGATTCATCATCTTTCTCCAGCATGTCATTTCATTCCGGTCAATCAAACAGTCCACACTAGCTGTTATATTGTTGATGCAATGATAATTTAAAATTATAATTTAAATTTGCAGCATGGATATGATTAAGGTGCAACCAGACAAGTAAGAAAACAAGAATATAACCAAACTTATACATGGAAAGTCTTAAAATGTTTTTAGATTGTATCAAAACTTCATGTCACAGATCATAATAAGATAGGAACAAGGAAAAAAATGTCCATAAAACAGATTACAACTGCGTAGAGTTGGGTACAAATATTCTTAGAAATAATTTTATCCTTAGAAACTGCAGTTTTCACGTATGTGGAAAGTATAATTATGTGAAAATCTTGTGCTGCTCTTCTTGTGCTTAGTTATGGCTTTTATAATATTAATAGTATCTAACAGCAATTTTAGTTTAACCAGTGTGAAAAAGTCAAAGCTTTATACCTGTATACCTGCTTCCAGGTGTAAACACACAAAGGTTCATCTCACAGATGATAATGATGAAACAAGAAAACGACAGTTTGCACATACTTGTGCAATGATTTTATTAAATTAAATGAGTACAAAAGTAGCAAAATATAAAAAAGATGAATTCTTAAATACAATCTTCTCAGCCTGAGCTGATTCAGACACAACAAAAAATTTATTATCTACTGCTCACAGAATCTCAAACCATGTCAAACATGTCCTCTGTAGAAATATCCCTGCCCTACAGCTGTTCTTTGCCTTTTCTTGTTCATGTTTTTAGAGGCATCAGCTAAACTGTTAGAGTAAAGAATTTTAATGGAATGATTGCACAATATGACTTCTGGCTGATTTTGAATGCTGTTATGAAGCTGCAGATGGACATTTTCTGTGTTTTTGTTATTCAGTGAACATTTGATATTGCCCAGATGCTATAGGACGTGCAACACATTGTTGTGACACTGTTGTCGTGTTTCTTGAGTCAACAGGTTTTCTCACTTTCTCACAGCTCCATGTAGCTGATGAATCTCATTTTGATGCAATAAAGATGCAGGTTTTAATAGTTTCCTCTTTACATATTTTAGACTATGAAAAGCTACAAATACTTAAATTACTTTACTTTTAGTAAAAGGGGGTATTTTACTCAGTGCATAAATGGGATTCCTTACCTGAGTTTTTGACACTGGCTGCTTCAAGCGCACCTGATTGTGGAAACTTGTGAAATTGTTTGAGTGCCAAAAGTTGTTTATAGTTGTTTATAGATCCTTACATACATTATTTCATACAGTTTATTGTTAAGTGTGTGTGTGTGTGTGTGTGTGTGTATGGGGGTGGGGGGGTGTCAGGCTTTAAAGTGCACTCTTTCCTGTTTTTGTCAAGTGTTTAGCCAGTAGGAAATTTTTGCATTGACTAAATATTGATGACAACAAAACCAAGTTTTATTTCCGAGCTTTAAAACAACTTTTCCCCATACATTTAACTATATTCTTCATAGTTAAATGTATTAACTATTCACAGTTCCAGAAAGTTGTGCTTGACTTCACCTCAAATCCTGAGTGTATAAACTCATACTTTGCTATTTAATTCCTGTTTGCTGGGCGACATACATACCTGAGCTGCTCGGCCATCACATGAAGCTCCTGGTGCAGTTTTTGTGCTGATGTTAATGCCAGAGTTTTGCCAGAGTTTGGAACTCCGCAGTTTATTGAGTCATCCACTTTTAAAACAATTTTTACCCAAAATGCATTTCAGCACTTGGCAACCTGCTCTGTAACTGAACGTGTGGCTGACTTGCTGGGGTTCCTAAATGCTTCCACTTTGCAATAACACAACTGAAAACACCTGAATTCAGTTAAGAGATGTGGCCCAATACTTTGGCCATATAGTGTACATCATATTGTCAGGACACCCTTTAATTTTTGGAAAGTAAACAGTGTAGAATTAAAATCTGCAAGGTAATGTGTATCACAAAATAAAACAAATAAGATTTGAGTTATTTAGAGCTGAAATTTGGGAAACCAGCACATCAAATGTATTGTCTTTTCCCTGCATGCCACCCTACTATCTTTTTTCCACAGAACAGAGCAGTGTGACAGTATCTCATCAAGTCCTCCAACAGTCTGCACTTGGTGGTATGCATCAGTAATTTAGCATTATAATTTACATTTGCAGTTTTTATAGGAGTATGGTATAAGCAGACAAGTAGCAAAGTGAGAGTGTAGCCAAATGTACACATTCAAAGCCTTAAAGTGATTTTAGATTCAAAGGTTCATGTCCCAGAACATAATACAAAAAGAGACAAGAAAAAGGAAAAATGTATGTACCTGGACAATTAATTTATTGAACGAGATGAGCATAAATGAGTACGGTTGAGCACAAATAAAATTGCAGTTTCTAAGAACAGATTTTGTCTGTTCTTAGAAACTGCAATTTTCCTTCACTTCCACATCTTCCTCACTTATGTGGAAAGTATAATTATGTGGAAATCTTCGGCTGCCCTTCGTGTCCTGTTATATTCATTCCAAGAGGCTGGAGCTAAATTTGTAAATTAAATAATACTAATGGACTCTTGTGTGGCTGAAAACTTCTCAATGTTATTTATTTATTTATTGTGCTTGCTTAAATTTTTTTCTTTGTGTTTATTGACAGGTTTTTATTCAGTCAACTTGTAAACAAAGTTCTTCTCCTTTTGGGCACTCATCACACTGTCAGGACACTCCTTAATTTGTGCAAAGTCCAAAAAAAAAAGGCAAAACAGTGCACCCTGTGCTGCTTCCACTAGTTTAAGATAGAATTTCTAAATAAAATAAAACAGCTATGACTATGTTTAGCTGGAGATTGAGTAAAATGTAAGCCGAAAAAGAAGAAACAGTGTATCCAATGTATTAAAAGCAGAAGGCTCTATAACTGTATACCCGCTTTCAGGGGGAAGTGCTTGATTTACAAATGTTCATTTCACAGATCATGATGACAAAATAAGAACAAGGAAATTTTGTACATAAACAAATAAGTTTATTAAAACAAATTAGTACAGTCCAATTTGTCTATTTTTAAGAATTGCAAGCTTGCCTCAGCCTGAGCTGACTCTGACCCAAAAATGTAACTTCTTTCCATCTATCACTATCACATAATTTCAAACTGCATTAAAATGAATGTCCTTGTCCTGCAGCTGCTCTTTGCTTTCTCTTTTTCTTGTTCCAAAATGGTCGAGTAAATAATTTTAATAGAAAGATTGTCAACATCAACTTTTTGGCTGCTGGATTTGCTATTGTGCAGATGTGGACAGGTGACTTCTGTGCTTTTATTGACAGTCGGTCAACATTCATTGCTGACTAAATGTTTTGCTGCTGAACATGCATCGTGACACACTTTAGTTTGTTTAGTCCAAAGGTTTTTCAATTGTCTTACTGCTTCATAAAGCTGTTTAGGCAATGATGATGTTGATTTTCATAATTACTTCTTTATAAATTTTAGACTCTATGAAAAGTTACAAAAACTAACAATACTTTTTTTTTTTTTAAACGGGTATTTTACTTGATATATACTTGCTACATGTGACTCTGTACATGTGGACATTGGTTTAAGCTCACCTGCTTGTGGGGAAGCTGTATGAATGTAATAATACTGAATGTTTCAACAACTTTACATTGTGTCTCTCAGAGAAAGACAAGTCTTATGTCCTGATCATCTTGATTTTATTGAGCAGCAGTGATACATATCAAGTATAACAGTAGACAAATGATGTCTTGGGAAACTGAGACATTTATACACATTCTCTGTTCCAGTATATGTTTTGTTTGTTTGTGGTGGTATCTTCTTTGTAATACATCCTCCCAGCAAAGTAATTTGGGATGTTTGGCCATATCCTGCAATGTCTCAGCATTAGTGTTTACATTATCCAAGTCTCAAAGTCTTTAGACAACATGAGAATGGTCACACTAGAGTCGGATGAATAACCTGTTTAGTTTCTTTTATGCACAGTCTCTCCATGGTTGTGATTTAAGATTATTACGCAGCATTGTGCACTTGTCATACAAGTTTTTAATCAAAAATTTCAGTCCTACGCCCATTTGCTCACTTAAATAATAAACTGTATGCAATTTTGTGCCTTTCCTTCACTCTTGAATTTATATGTGCTTATATTTTCTTGAGTAATTGCTGTTATTCCTTTTAAATGGTTACGCACTCATGCACATCAGCATGTGTGCAAACAGTTTTTTTGTTTGTTTTAGAGAGACTACAGTTAAATGCATAAATATTTTAATGGACTTTTATGTGATTTTTAAAAATGAGTTTGTTTTTTTTGTGAGTCACAGAAAAACAGAGACACAGAGAGAGAGAGACTGAACCTGGATATCACCTTTTAAGTGAATTCATGAAGTTAGTTATTGGCTGGCTGTGGCTTAGGAGGAAAAGTGGTTCATCCAGTAACTTGAATGTTGATGATTCAGTTGATAAGTCAGTTAGCAAGATGCTGATCTCCAGAAAATTGCCTGTCAATGTGTCTTCAGTGTGTGTGATAGGGAAAAAAGGCTGCTATAAAATAAGTTCTACGTGTGATTAGTTGGATGTGGTTTGCAGCATATATAGCCGTCTCTGTAGTTGAAAGGTCTCGAAAAGGCCAATATAATTGCAATCAATTTACCATTTCTCCACTCCTGATGCTTCCATGTGATTAAGGGCCAGATAATATTTATTTGCTTTTACAAAGGAGACAAGATTTAGTTAGGCTGTACACTGTGTTGGCTCTTTCAAGCAAGTTAATTCAGGGCTGGTGCCTGATTGTGTGGATGTTAACAACTATTTAGAGTGCAAAAGCTGATAGATCCTAACTTTTTATGATGAAAAAAAAAAGATCAAGTTACATGTTAAATCTTTTATTTTGGTGAGTATATTAACTTGGGTGATATCCATGTTAACATTTTGGACTAAAGGTACTTATTACATAAATTAAGCACAGTTGTCTCTCTTTGTATTGATACAGTCATATGACAACTCCTATATCATCACAAGGTCACAGAAACTTTCATATGACACCTACAGTGTTTAATCTGCTTATATCTAACAGAGAGGATAGTTATTTCCTTTAATGCAGTTACTTGTTTGTGGAGATTTTAAAGATTTCAAGGGTTAGAAAAAGGGAACAGAGTCACATAAATGTTACAGTTTCAAACTTCAGGAAGTCAAATTGTGATCTCCGATCTTCTTCAGGAAGTGTGCCGATGGAAAAGAAAAATGGAAACAAAGAAAAAGTATTTGAAAAAATATTTTACACCTATTTTGACAAGAATTGTTGTTTTAAATGTTCTCTGACTGCCTTGTTTGATTTGATCATTTTTAAGCTGCCTCTGAAAAGAAAGACTCAATTGATTTCAGTCAAATCATACATGACTATAAGATTAAAAACATAGAGACTAAATTAGAGGCTCTGCATTTTGAATCTCTAAAGAGACCCAGTGCTAGTCAGCCATTTTGTTGTAAATGCTCAATGGGTCGGTAGTCAGGCAGATGAGAGCTTCTGCAGAAGAATAATTGCATGATAAAAACCTCTTCTTGTGTCATTAGTGTGCTTTTTTCCCCTCTCTCTCTCTCTATCGCCATGTGTATTCTTTCCATTTCTGGATGTAAGAGGGGATTTTTTAAAAAAAGCTTTTCATAAGCAGTGCAGTCTCCTCTTGTCTGGCAGAAAATGGCTGACTGTACAGCTAAAAGCATAGAGTTTCTGAGAAGCAGAGCATTACTCCTGCATCTCTGCTTGTAATGAAAGATTGTTCCAAAAAGGTTGACGTCAAACACTCAAAAATTAGAAATGATGGTATTTTAGACAATGCATGTTATACAAGAAGAAAATTTGAGGTCTTTTTTTTTTTGAAAAGTACTGTAATTCTATTTATCTTGGCTATTGTGTTACAAACCAAATGCACTGTGTTTTGAATTACAATAAGAGTGTGCAAAAAGTGTGCATCTCTCATAAGAGACCAAAAAACCACAAGGATTTATGTTCTCACACATATGCATACATACACACATATTTTATGTTACATTCATTAAAAGTGGCACTAAGACACAAAATATTAAGAAAATATTCAATGTTGTGAAGCTAATCTTTTAAAAAAAATCAAGGGTTTTTTGTTGTTGCTGATGTTTAAGATTTCAGAACAACAAAATAAAAAAAATAGCAATAAATTTTAAAAGGTATGTAAGAAAACAGCACCAAACACCTGTATATTGTTGGTATATGAAAAATAAAGATTCAAAAAAAACATTAAGTGCAGTAAAGTTCCGTGTGATGGGTTAGAAGTACAAAGATGCAGACAGACGTAATGCTGGCAGGTGAAGCCAGTACAGTCATCAGTTTAGAGTAAAAAAAAAATATTCATAACGTGCTTTAAATATTTGTAGTGATCACTAGCTGTGGTTTGTAAATTATGCAACAATTATTATAACCTGTCATTGCTCTGTGTGTGCACCTGTGTCTTTTATTGAGAGTAATAAAAAAATCTAAAAAGACAGACTGTGCATGTCTATTGGTGTGTGTGTCTGCTCTTTGCATTTGTATCTGTGTGCCACTACATTATTTCCTGTACTTGACATACTGTACAAAGTCACTTTCATGTATGGGTAATACTTTAAGTGTGTTTTTTTTTCACTATAACATAGCAGCAGATGCAGAATCAGTGTCGCTTGAAAGGGGGATCGTGAACAGCCTGTCCTGTGGGCTGGAGGGGTTGGAAAAAGCAGGACACCCATTATTTGTGTCCCTCCCTAAAAAGGAGTTCCATCCTCATTACCACACTAAATGTTGTATCATTAATTACAGTCCGTGCCCAGTGTACTCTTTAAATATAAAAGCATCACTCTGGGGTTTTTTGCGTGTGTGTATTTTTCACTACTTTGAATATATTTTCATGACATCTGTGGCCTTATCCTTTGTTGCACATACTTGTGGGTCAATGTGTGCGCATGCCACAAAAAGTATGCGCTCGAAAATTTATCCTTACTTTTTGTGCGTATTTTCAGGGCAAGAAGAATGAAAATGGAAACTAACACAGCTGATGAAGCAAGAGAAGAAGAGGTTAGAAAGGAACAACAAACGCTCTTGGGCCCAGCAGGGAGGGAGGCAGCAGCTGGATGGTCAGCACTCAGATCAACCAGCACTTTGGTTTCCATCAGCCCCACCTGAAAATCAAGAAAGTCAGGCAGGTTTGACTGAGACACATCCACACCCCCTGCACTCAGAACAGCCAGAGTCATCTAATCCCACTGGAAGGTAAACGGGGTGTGACTTTTTATTGCTCAAGTATGAATGAAATCTGTTTGTTTTTTAAATATTAAGTTATAATTTTTAAAACCCCCTCCCCCAAAATGTTTCTTACACATGTTTTTAAACTGCAAACATCGATGGGCTCAGTTTTAAAAATTAGCAGGTAAAGGTAAAGCCTAAATAAACTTACTCTAAAATCTCTAAAGTTACTAATCTTAATCTTTCCAGAAATGTAAAATTAAAACTCACTAACCACATTATATTGATATTTAGTTTGCATACACAAAGTTTGTGTAACTACAGATAGAAAAATACATTGACAAGATGAGCAGAAAGGTGCAGCAAGGAAAGGAAAAAAGGCCGGTCAAGTTCCAACAAGCACAGTAGCAATAATCCCAGATGTTAAACACCACTTATAGCAATGAACCAACCAGTTTGTCAATGAATGCAAGCAAATTATGCTCAGATTGAACTCGAGTACACCTGTATGTACCAATTTTAAACCCCCTTTAAATCACATCAGATTATTTGCCATTTTGAACATTCATCTGCAACTTCGAAGCTGTAGAATGAGTGAGATTCTGAATGTGCACACTGAGAAATAAACAATGCTGGTAAATAAATTGTATTTCAGCTGTGATAAGGCTTAAGGAACATAAGGTGCAAACACTACCCTGGCCTAATGTGACCCAAAGTGACACTTTTTGATTGGTTATGGAGTAATTTTTGAATTTGTTCCAACCAAAAGTGAGAGTCTGTCAGAACCTAATAGAGTAAAACAGGGCTGCCGCTCACGTTAGTTTGTTAAATCTCAAACTAAATCTTTAGGGAACTTTAAGGGACTTTGGATCCTGAACTGGGGAAGTGTTTTGATTCCAGAATATGAAATCTGAGGTCTTCATCCTCATATAAGTCCCAAGCCTTCACATATTGAAAGCTTGGGACATAAAAAACAACAAGAAGGCCCCTTTTTTAAGATTAGGGAAGTTCAACTTTCCTTGAAAAACAGCAGTAAAGCCACCTTAGCATTAAAAAAATCACCTGGTTAAATGTGTGCCTTACAGTATTTAATATTTTCTCCTAAATTTGTTAAATTGTCTTGTAAAGAAATGGTCTAAGTAGGGTTTCTTGACAGTCCGTACTGATTCTTGTGTGTCTGGATTAAAGCTAATGATTGCTTAGACACTCAACTGCCGCTTTATTAGGTATACAGAGGAATAACTAACACATTCTGATGCAGTTTTGATGACATTCCTCAAATATATCGTGAAGATTGTAAAACTTTGATATTTGTAATAAAAATTGTTAAATGAGGGGAAAATGTGATACTGTTAAATTACGTTGTGTTTTACTGAGGGGTGGTTTGGTTTATTGATATCAACAGAGTGGACGCAATGAGAGAAAGATCTTTCACCCAACACACATCAGCATAAAATTGAACCCAAACCTCTCTAAAAACCCTCTTTCATCTAAACTAAACATTTCTCTTCTTAGTATTGATTTTAATCTAGAACTATTCTGCCATTATGCTTTAGTCTTAACTATGTGCACCAAATAAAGTGGCTTCTGGGTGGGTTTTTGATTTTGATGACAAATAATTCAAATATTAAGTATCGACCCCTCAGTGTTTGTTAATTCAATCACAACAGTTTTGTCACCACAAGTCATGTAAACTTACGTTTGAAACCAAGGCTGATGAAATGAATTTTCACAAGGTTAGTAGCAGGATTTGCACTGTGACACCTTTATAAATTGGCTGAATAAAAAATATATTCAAATCTTCATCATATTTAAGACAGATGACACTAACAGGATCCTACCCAGTATCATTTTAAAGGCTAATTATGACAGTGTATTTACTTCTTGGGGACTGCATAGTTTCAGTTTAGAGATTCTACAGTGTGTGTGTGTGTGTGTGTGTGTGTGTGTGTGTGTGTGTGTGTGTGTGTGTGTGTGTCTTAGGTTGTTAGAAACCTGTGTGGTTGACACCTGACTCAGAGGTGAAGTGTCAGTCATGCCAGGTGCTTCACTGTTATGTGCGCCATTTTGAAAATTCTTCACAGTAGCTACAGTAAGAGGAGGTGATGCAACAAAATTGCACTTTAAAATATTAGACTTATGTTGTAAACGTCAAAAAAATAAATAAAATGAAATGTCAAGCTGCAGGTTAACTGTAAAAAGTCTTGCACTCTCTGAATTTGAAATAGTATTGAATGCAGATGTAAAACTGCCAATGCCAAAGGTTAAAAAAATATATATTTTACTTAATTAAAAATTTCCTTACATGATTTTATTGCTTTCTAATTTCCTGAATTTACTAATTTTCTAACTTTGTCACAAGAGTTTTTTGACTGTGTGTGTGTGTGTCTGTGTATGTGAGTGTGTGTACTTGTGTATACATCTACTAAATAAGTAATTGTACACAGCATCTGTGAGGCTGATTTGGGGGGGGGGGTCATGAACATTACCGTATTTTCAAAAAAATACGGGATAAAGGGGGGGGGGAAGAACCGTCCAGGG
>VUQK01006279.1:74543-85398 GCA_015106715.1 Bujurquina vittata | reverse complement strand
AGGTCATGTCCAACCCAACAGCCAGGTACTCTTGGTGGTCCGGGCGACGCCAAACGGATGCAGTACGAAGACACAAAACACGACACAAAAATTGGCTACATTTGTCGCTACGGGGAAAAAGCCTAGCAACAAAATCACTAAGTTGTCGCTACGGGGAAAAAGCCTAGCAACAAAATCACTAAGTTGGCAACACTGCATGACCCACGTGAGCTTAATCCGCTGCGTGGTGGGGTGACGTATTTCCGCCATGAAATTAGTATATCATGATATAATTTATTTTCCAAGGCAAGATTTTTTTTACTATTATCGTGAATGATATGATATGGTCCAGCCCTATACAACATCAATTACAAAAATATCATACGTTAAAGAAGAAGAAAAAAATCAGATGATCATAAATAATAAATAGAATGATCACATAAAAAACAGGTTAATGGACAACAGTAAAAGTGCCTGTAACAGAAGCGTCACAGGAAAATCATTGCAACATCTATGCCATTCCAATTGTACTTTTTTTCCCCGTGTTTGGCATATGGATTAGCATCCTCTTCGTGCCTTTTTTATGATATGTTTATCTGCAGCTTAACAGCTGACGTGACCCAGCAGTCTGTTTCTCAGTGTTTGTCTAACACAACTATCTGCTGGCAGGCTTTCCAGGAGAGCATATGCCACTGCCTGCAGACGTATTGCCTCAACTACTCCACGGCTCTTCTTTATCTGGACAGTCTGAAGCCCAGAGAGGACTTTGGGTCTTATGTGAAGGTACATGAGGAATCTTACTGGTGGCGGATAAATTGTTTGTGTGCCAGTCAGTACAGTGGGAAGGACACTGTGTACCATGACAATAAAGCAGGTGTTGTGTGTGCCAAGTGTGAGAGAGGACACACAGCAGTATTGCTGCACCAATAGCAAACAATCAGTTCAGTGTCACAGCAGCCTGCCAACGAGAGGAATGTCACCATTTGTACCTTGTGTAACCTTCCCTGTCATCTTGCTTGCGTGCTTGTTAGGCCTGTCATTGTTTTGGTCTTACATTTAATTTCTTCTCACACGCATTTCACTGCCCATCCCGTCCTTCCTTTCCCTCCAATGACAAGTTCTTTCAAACATTTGACCTCACTCTTTGTCTCTTCTCCTCAGTGGTGCGAGAGGAGCGAGCAGTGTCGAAGGCTGCAACTGCGCGACCTGCTGGTGGCGCCGCTGCAGAGGCTAACGCGATACCCGCTGTTGTTGCGGAATATCGCAAAGAGATGTCAGAAAGACGATGAAACCCGAGGGCTGCAGCTTATAGCAGAGCAAGTGGACACATCTATATGTGAGCACTAAATTACAAAATGTGCTTGTATTATTAAAATGCTATAGCACAGCATAGGCTCTCATTTTGACACAAATAAGCATTTGTTGTTTCAGGGTTGTCACATGAATTCAAGTACTTTGCACACATCTTGCCACCTTGCAGAATGAGTGTTTTCTGTCAGATGTTAGAAGTAATGCCAGTCAGCTGATCATTTCTTCAGCATGCCTCAAGAGGAGTTTGCCTCCTGGTGGTTTACAAACATGTCTAGAAAGGAAAGGCATTTTTAACTAGATGGAAGTCTGTTAACGTGCACAGGACAGGTAATGTCTTTGAGAGCAAACAGGTTATATGCTTTGGGTATCAGCAAACAGACCTTGACCATTTATTTTTCACTGCATGCCTCCACTTGCATACCTGTTATGGCGGTTTATTATGCAACTGGACAGACAGGCTATGTGAAATGCTCTGCAGCCATACAACTCAATGTCATGTCGGATTGAACAAATAACCTTACCAAACGAAACAGCGTGGAGCTCATAAATTTTTAATTAAATACATTCCTATAACCATTAAAAAGGCGTGTTTTACCACACCTTTTAACAGGTTGTGACAGTGAGCATTGTAATCACAGCTACGACATGTAAGTCAAAGTCCTCTGTGGGCGTGGGGGGATATTTACTGTAAAAGCAGATACAGCTGTAATCTCTCACGATATGGTCACGCCCATATTTGGCATCACTGAACGGCAATGTAATAATATAATAAGGTTTATTATCCATGTTGTTACACTGTAAAATGCAAAGTATATGTTACATAAAGTAAAAGGTGTCAGTCATGTAACATGATTTCTGTTTATCAGAAATGAATGAAGTAATCTTAAAAAAAAATGCAGGCCTAACATACGAGTCAGTGGGCCTGTGTTTGGCCTTAATGACATTCAGTCACCTTTCCTCTCTGTTTACAGGTGATTTAGAGGGAAAGGTCAAATGGCTGGATAACTACCAGAAGGTGAAACAGTTGAGAGATGCCCTGGTTTGGCTGCCTGTATGGGAGAGGGACAAGCGTACTTTCATCCCTGAGGTCTGTCCTTCATGTGTTTGTGTGTATATTGGTATTTTGATGTGTTTGTGTCTCCGGGAGCTGTGTTGACTGACATGCACTTTATCCTCTAATTCCTCATTAATGCCAAATAAGTCATTTATCTAGAAATCTGATACGGAACGCGTAGAACAGTAGTATTTAGAGTGTTTACATTTTACTAGGTGTTATTAGTGAATAGTTCAGTGTCAGATCTTTAAATATCTGTTTCAGTTTGAATAGGTGATGACAAGAGTACTTTGCATTGTTGTGCTACTCTCCTGTTCTTCTTCAGGCTTTCTTCCCCGTAATTGTAGGTTGATTAACGCTTGCCGAAAAGCCTTTACTCTAATTGTCTTCACCTTTAGTAATTTCTTACCTCTGCTCAGCTTGCTCCATGCATGTGGCAGAGGATTTGGCTACACGGTGAAACAGAAAGAGCACCATATACTTGGTGTAACTGAGAGCAGTGAAGAGAAGACAGTGGATTTTTCCTTGGATTTTCAGGCTGACATTTGTTTGGAAATTTCCATAGTACTTATAGTAATGTAACAAAACTGCCGAGCACACTGTGGAACAGAAACACACTGAGAGCATAAGAGAGAAGCTTGCAAGTGTGTAAATGCACTTCATTTTTCCCCCTTTGTCTTAACGGGATCAGCCCACCCAGCAGTTGTAGGGAACATAAGCGCTTTCAGACATGGGTTACACAACATGCTGAATTTGTCAGTGTACATAAATAACAAAACTGTCAATCACATTTACACTATATTGCAAAAGGTATTCACTCACCTATTCAAATCATTGAATTCAGGTGTTCCATGGCCACAGGTGTATAAAACCAAGCACCTAGGCATGCAGACTGCTTCTACAAGCATTTGCGAAAGAATGGGTCGCTCTCACGAGCTCAGTGAATTCCAGCGTGGTACCGTGATAGGATGCCACCTGTGCAACAAGTGCAGTCGTGAAATTTTTTTAATACTAAATATTTCACACTTATAAGTTAATGGTGGAAGCAACTGGGGACGACAGAAACTCAGCCGCATAAAATCACAGGGCGGGGTCAGCAGATGCTGAGGCACGTTGTGTGCAGCGGTTGCCAGCTTTCTGCACAGTCAATTGCTACAGACCTCCAAACTTCATGTGGGCTTCAGATTAGCTCAAGAACAGTGCGTAGAGAGCCTCATGGAATGGGTTTCAGGGCCTAGCAGCTGCATCCAAACCTTACATCACCAAGCGGCAGATGCAGTGGTGTAAAGAACACCGCCGCTGGACTAGAGCAGTGGAGACGTGTTCTCTGGAACAACGACTCACATTTCTCCATCTGGCAATCTGATGGACAAGTCTGGGTTTGATGGTGGCCAGGAGAACGGTACTTGTCTGAATCTACTGTGCCAAGTGTAAAGTTTGGTGGAGCGGGGGGATTATGCTGTGGAGCTGTTTTTCAGGAGTTGGGCCCCTTAGTTCCAGTGGAAGAAACTCCTAATGCTCATGGCTCATGGCAGACGAGTGAATACTTTTGACAATATAGTGTAGGTCACTTTTACAGTAATGTTTATTGTGATTTCATTCAGACATATACATGTTAAAAAGCTCATAGTAACATGTTATTTGAGCCCTTCTGTTTCAGACTGACTTGGAGTTTCAAAAAGTAGATTAGGAGACCGAGCCTTCAGCTATCAAGGCCCTCTTCTCTGGAGCCAGCTCCCAGTTTGGATTTGGAGGACAGAGACCCATTCTACAGATTAAAACTTTCCTTTTTGATTAAAGCTTATAGTTGACTCAATCAAGTGACCCTGAAGCATCTTCCAGTTATGCTGCGATAGGGGCGAGAGACGTCCTCTCATAGACCGACATGCTTTCTTCTCCACTCACCTCTTTTAACTCCCCAGGTGTTTAAGTGCCACTCCTGCTGTCTTCTCTTTCCCATAGTTTTTGTTTTGTCCTGTTTCTTTTTTCTCTTCTCTTTCCCTTCACCCCCAAACAGTCATTGCAGATAGCTGCCCCTCTCTGAACCTGGTTCTGGTTCGGAGGTTTCTTCCTCTTAAAAGGGAGTTTTTCCTTCCCATCATCTCCTAGTGCTTGCTCACAGGGAACATGTGATTGTTGGGTATTCTCTTTAATACTGTATGAAGCTCCTTGAGAGGACTGTTGTGATACGGTGTTATACGGATATTTAAATGTTACTAGAAGAGAACCAGGGTGCTCATTCAGACATGAAGCCAACGTGCTCAGTTGCTGTCAGATTAATGAAAAGCACGATCTGTCTGAAAAGTGTCAAAATGTTGTCTGATGTGACTCGTTGCTTGTCTTTCAGAATTTGAAACATCTTCTAAAGGCTGTGACGCTGGATAATCTGATTTCTCACAGGAGTCTGCTGCACGAAGGGAAACTTGTGCTTACAGGTGGGTTCAGCTAGCATAAACGCATTTGACATGTTTGATGCTTCAAATAGATTCAAATCTTACACCATCTTTCTTTGGTTCATTTGCAGAGAATGCAAAGTTCCTAGATGTTTATCTGTTCCTGTTTGATGAATTCTTGCTGATTACAAAGATAAAGAAAAACAAGAAGGCACGTCACTCTTTAACCTTTTGCTCACTCTAGTCTGGGCCATAGATAGTTAGTGTAAGGATGTTCTATCTACACGTCCTTCATAAATTCTTATAAATGTCCCGATGTCTTGTGCAGAGGTCCATTGGTCCAGAGCAGAATCCTCTGAAACACTTGGAGCTGGATCAGATGCTGAAGGAGGGATGCACCTTCAGGGTTATCGACCAGCCCATCTCTTTGGACCGACTCCAGCTTAGGAACATCGATCAACTTAATGCCTCATGTAATTACACTTTTTTAAGATCTTTAAGTTTATTTTAATTGAGTTTTCCAGCTCTAGACAGTTTTAAAGATCATATCTTTTGAGTGTATCGTAGCAACAGAATCAAAACACCCTGCTGGGTCACGTCTCTCTGTTTATGTTTGCAGCCCGTGTAGTGCATTTGTCTTATTAAATGAAGGTATGTTTACTGTCTTGACAGCATCGGGGCTGCCTCATTCTTTCATAGTAATGCACCAGAACCGCTACCAACAGTGTATTGGTGCATTCATCCTGCAAGCTGCGTCAGAGGCTGTCAAGGTAGATCAGTTGAACTGTGAATTTCTGAAAAGTTTCTAAAGAGTGCAAAGAGAGCATGTAGAACATTGATTACATTATCTTCACACGCTCAAAAAACCAAACTGTACCTCCTTTCACACTGATAAGTTTATCCAAACATTTCTGCCTTGAGAAAAGCATCATTGCAAGATTTAAAATCCTCAGAGCCCAAAAAGTGAAACTAAAATCTTTAAAGTTTTGGCATTTCTAAATTTAGTTTTACATGCAAGTCTTTTTAGATTTACTTTGGATGTTCAGTTGTAGCTGGACATAGATTCTTACTGTAAAATTCTTTTTAAAAAGATTACATTAAATTGTTTAGTCCGTGAAGCAGTTATATGACAGCTTGTAGCAACAGACAATGCAAAAATCCAAAATGCTATACATATAAAATTTACACTATTATCTGGTCAGTTTATTTAAACAAGTGTTGCCTGGTAAATCTGATATTTCTGTTTCTAAACACGTTTTTTCCCCCCCAGAAAGTGTGGATGTCAAATATAGAGGGCGCAGTGACGGCGCTGCTGAAGCAGGACTCTCAGCAACCACGAGTCAAGAGCTCCTCACTGTGGCTGGAGTCTTCACAGATATGAGGCGTCAAAAAGCTCTAGAAGCCATGTGAAAACGTTTCTACTGTTGATGTGCACTTCACTGCCCCCTGATGTCTTGTAAATAACTGCACTAGCACTAGGATCATTTTGGAAACTAAGCGTTTGCCTGTAACGGCAGCTGCTGCAGTAGAGTACAATAAACATCTGATTATGTAGTAAAAGAATAGCATTTTTTTAAAAGTATTTCATACATCATTTCATCCAGTTTTTAAACTGTTCATGGGCTTTGTTTGTGTCACGTCTGTTTAATAACGTCATACATTGTTGTGCAAAAGTCTTGAGCCACCTCATTTCTGGGAAATAGGTGCAGCAATGTATTGAAACATGCAAACATACAGAGGAATACAGTATAGAAGGCAGAAACAGTTAGTACAGTTCTATTGAGATTGAAAGTCAACATTCGGTGTGACCACCTTTGTTCTTTAACACAACCTGAACTCCCTTAGGCAGCTTTCTTGTAATTTCTTTAAATAGTCTTCAGGAATAGTTCTCCAGGCTTTGTGAAGGACATTCAAAGCTCTTCTTTGGATGTTGGCTGCCAAACTCTGGGGAGGCCAATCCATGACTGATAGCGTTCCACTGTCTTTTTCTATCAGGTATGTTTTTACTGCATTAGCAGTGTGTTTGGGATCATCTTTATGGTAAAAAATGACTTCAGCTTTTTATAAGGCCGCACTGCACACCATGCTGAGGCACTCCAAAGTTTCAGCTGTATGTAATGTATAAACAACACTGGTTCATCCCTTGAGTTAGGTGCCTTTTTTATGCTTGAATAAATCATAGGTAAATATTAAAGGGCTAAAAAAGCCAAAAAACATTCCTCTGAAAATAGTTGGGTACAAGGACTGGACTGAATAAATGAAAAGACAGTGAATGTCCAATGAAACACTTTCAGAAAGCCCTAAGAGCTTATTGCTCAAGACAACTTAGAAAAATCTAAAGAAATGAGGGGTGGCTCAAGACTTTTCTCTCCTGTATTTTTATCTCCACATGGTCTCAACAGGATGCTTAGAAATGAAAGGCAAACGTCTAGATTTCATTTGAAAAACTCCACATGCTTAATCAAAACTATGTAGTATGACTGACAGTTGTTGACCTGCTATTAGATGTTCCCTGAGTGAAATCTGAACTGATTTACTGAAAAAAAACAAAACTCATAAATATTTGTTTTTTTTTTTTACAAGAGATTATTCTTGTTCATTCAGTCATTTGCTGTCTATCAAAGTGTGAGTGCCTGCATTCATTTCTTTAACTTCAGGGCTTGTACAGGCTTTGAGAGCCATTCCTACTGAGCAACAAATAACATGACACAAGAAGATACAAACATACTGCAGGTTTTTATTTGTTTGCCATGACAATTAGAAAATTAACTGGTGCATGTGAACATAAATCACTTTCCCATCCAGCTCAGGTGAGCCAAAGTCACGCCGACGCTGCTAACAATAAGCAGTGACGTGCAGGATGTTTCCATGAAGGCACACCTTCACAACCACCAAATATGACTAAACATTGGAGAAACATGTGAGCCACAGGCCAGTAGAGTCATCATGGATGATAACTCAGAGCAACACAAAGCAAGCCACAATTCAGTGTCTTCACATCTGTGGTGCCATTTTGTAAAAATGAGTAAGACACTGATGAATCCACACACAGTTTCACCGTTATTGTGTTTCTACACCCACGAGTGTTATATAGATTTTATTTTTCTTTCATTACAAACATTTACAAAGATGACAGCCTTAGTATTAATGAGCAATTGAGTACAACGGTGCTAGAAATGCTGAAGCCTGTATAAAGTTGGTGGTCCTACGTTTGTAGCTGAGCTCTCATACGGACAAGCCCAGAATACGATAAGGTGCAAATCATCTCTGTAGAGTTTAGGGTCTGTACACTACAGTAGTCACAAATCCTTCATCGAATGCAGGCAGAGATCCAACATTTGTGATGTCTATCATTTAGAAATAGTGCTTTTCCTGGGCCAATCTGAGGTAGACATAACAAAAACGACGTGATGCAAAAAGACGGGTGTTTTTGAGAGATGGCAATTGAGACGGACATTCTTTTGTAATGAGCGTACAGACATGAAGAGTTGATGTGAGCCTGAAGCAAGCTGTTTGTTACATCATGACCTGCTCCAGTCAACTGACGACTGCACAAGAGATCTTACCACAATCTGTCAACAATTATAAATTAAACAAAGCAGGAATCAACTTTGACATCGTTCTCAGCGGCAGGCATGTGGGACGGAGAACCGTCAGTAACCGCTGCTCCCAAAAGCAGCACTGAAGTCCCCGAGCAACATGCTGGAGAGCAGCTGAGATTCTGAGCAGCCGACATTCATACAGTGCATCTCAGCATACACAGCAGGGCTAAACACTAAAATACACACTCTATTACAGCAACTACACACACACTCTCACACCTCCACAGATATTGCTTGAAAGCAGGGACACACACACACACACACACACACAGCTCCAGCAGCAGTCTGTGCTGCTGAGTAGAGCAGCAGGGAAAAAAACATTAACATGCAGGCACCTTCAAGTCTGCAGAAAGCACCACGATTTGAAGAAAATAATATGTTAAGAGAAATGTGGCACAGGAGGAAAAAAAAACTGTACATAAAAAGCCTCTCCGATCGCCACACATGCTGCTTTCAAGATAAAAATATGCAACCCTGTGACCTGAAAATGGCGGCACACAGAAAAATACTGAAATATGAAACAAAGTCAGGGCTTTCACCTCGGCTGTATTCCTGCTGCAAACATTCTTTGGTCATGAATACATTAATTTTAACAGACTCACAAACACTCTGCCGCACAAAGGAAACGCGCAGTAACTGATCTGAATTGCGCTATAGAAATCAATTGACGCATTAGAGGAAGATTTTCTTTTTAACATTTAAAATTCCAAGAAGAACGTTTAAACGTTGAGATGCAATAACTTCCATGCACTGCACAGCGTTACGACAATAATCGAATGCTACAAGACTGATTAACCGGCAGGGTTTTTAAGTCTTGTTTTGTGGCCAAACAAACTGCTGACAGTTAAAAAAAAACTAATTCGGTACATCTTTGTTTTTAAATACTGAATGTAAAAATTTTTTTTTATACTCACTAATTACTTGGGCGTTTTTAGATTTATTGCTACAAAAATCTGAATTCACACATCTTTGTGATGGGGCTGATGCAGAGTTATGTAGACAAGAAAATACTAGTTAATTGCATTTACCTTTGCATGGCAGATTTCAGCATCACTTTTACAATGCTTACTTTTGCAGTGTCTTACGGCTGATGCCAAACATTTCACGATGTATGCCTTATAACTACCAGTGGGATGCGAACTAAAAGAAATGGTTCGTGTTTTGATTTTCACTGTCTCCGCTCTCTGGCAGTCCACAGGAGCAGCAAAGGCACAAAAACAGATACAGACAATCCCAACCAGTCCTACCCTGACCCATCGCATGACTCTGGTATCGCCTCCACAAACCCCTTTCCCCATTTCCCTCAACACCAGCGCCAGAGGTCACATGCAGGTGAGAGTCTTTGCACTGGGTCTGTCTTTTATAGTGCACATTAAAAATGACAAAGACATGCCTTCTTCTGCCCATTGGAATAAAAAGGATGGGGGAGGGGGATAAGGGGGCGTTAGAGGGTGGGTAAGCAGGGTTAAAGAAATGGGAGAGGAAAAAAAGAAAAAATCAGCCTTGGAGCTCCTCGTAGCACGTCTCACACACCCGTACTGGCTTTTTAGAGGAAGGAGTGAGGGCATTCTTTGACGAACACTCGGCACAGAAAATGTTTCCACAATGTCTGCAGTGGTGCTGGATATTCAGAGAAAAGGGAGAGGGGGCTCAGGGTAGGAACGACTCAAAGAAGACAATCAATGTGCATTAAAAACAAAAAGCATACCCACCTTCCTGACTGTGACAGTGAAGCCTTTCCCACAGGCCATACAATTCTGCACTTCGTGATCCTCAGCCCACTTTCTAGTCAGACTCTGTGACTGCTTGATCTAAAGGCATCAATGGCAGTGGTTACAATTGAAGAACATATAGTGTCATCTGTATGGTAATGCTTGTTTTTCCTTTTTTCGTCTTTACTGATGGGCGTTCAGAGTTTTGTGGCTGACCTGAAGCGACTGGTTCTCTCTGCCGAGCTCCTGCATGGCAGCTGTCGTGTCGTCTAGTTTCCTCCGGAGCTCCACCACTTTGGCCTGCAGTTTCTCTATCTCGCCTTCACCCTTCACACACCTGAAACACAACCACAGAGCGCCGACAAAGTCATCTTATTTAAAGGCTCAAGAGAATTTCCTAGACTACTTCCATCACTTTAGTGTGCAACTGGCTACACATCAAAGGAATTCGAACTCTATAGTCTTCCACTATAAACAAAGTTTAACATTTGGCTCCTGATGGGCCCATTACATGATTTTCATTTATAAATCATCAATGGTGCTATTGCAAGCTGGCGTAAAGGAGAACAAAACAGAACTCTGATGACTTTGACACCCTTCTCACAGCTAAAGTATTTGATTGAGGCATCTCAATCCTCCATTGTGTGGAAACAAGGGGCTTTAGTCAGTCTAGCTCAACAATGTTTCAGTTTTCTAATCACATTTTCACCCTGAAATTGATTTGTGGGCAATGTAACAAACAGAAGCTGTGTGACTGTAAAAAAAAAAAAAAGAAAAAAAAAAAAGGAATTCAAATTGGTAGAA
>VUQK01006279.1:35608-55071 GCA_015106715.1 Bujurquina vittata | reverse complement strand
TCTTCCATAAAAATGATCTGTCTAGTAAAGCGACAGCTGGAAGTTATTTATACTTTATTCAGACTCATCTCCTCCCATTCAATTCCAGCATTTTGCTAAAGGAATCTGACATGCCCCGTGATAAATGGAGCCTGTTGTGAGGAGGATTCACTCACTTCATACTGGCACCCTGAAGTACACCACCATTAGCTTTTTAGAGAGGGAGGGGGGTCAATTCGACCTGTAGTGCCAAAGCTTTTCTGTTCACTTGCAGCCCTCATGTAGGGCAAAAGAGGGCAAGTAAGGAGGGGGGCAGTGGTGAGCGATGATAACTGGAAAACAACTGGGCACAGCAAACACTCCTCCCCCTTATGAACAGGCTGAACTCTGTGGGTGAAGGGAGTAAACTATCACAACCACATTTTCCAGATCAGTTAGAAATAGTTTAAGTGTTACTCAGTCCCTGGAAAAGTATTTGAAATACAAAATATCAGACACTGGAACAACCTTGAAAACATATCTGAACACAATACACGTTACAGGAAGCTTCAGACATTTTATTGTCATGGGGCAAAGAAATATGCATCGTAGGCCTGCAGCTAATTTTTATTGTCCGTTAAGTATTTGTCGTGTGTGTGTGTGTGTGTGTGTGCGTGCGTGTGCGTGTGTGTGTCAATTACTTTGCTTAAAAGATGATGATTGGAGTAACTGGTTTCATCTTTACTTTCTGCCGTTTCACTTTCAGGATAATTGCACCAATATGTTTGAAGTATATAACTAGCGTGTAAACAGAAAACTTGTTGGTTTACTTGACATCTCCAAAGGGAGACGCTCTAATTTACTTTAGTGCTGTTGGTTGAGGTGCCTTAGAAAAACAGTTCATGTTAACTCAAAGTTACCTTAGATTTTGCCAAAATAGAACAAATTAGGGATCTCAATTTTAGTATACATAGTCTGACCTAATAACAACATGCAGTCACCAGCTATTTTATCAGTTATAGCTTGCTAGTACTGGGTTGGAACTCTTTTGCCTTCAGATCTGCTCTAACTCTTTGTGGCATAGATTCAACAAGTTATTGGAAACATTCCTCAGAGATTTTGGTCCATATTGACGTGACAGCATCACACAGTTGATTTAGCAGCTGCTCATCCGTGATGTGAATCTCCCCTTTCACCAAACCCCAAAGGTGTTCTACTGGATTCAGATCTGGTGACTGTGGAAATCCTTTGAATGCAGTGAACTCATCGTGATGTTCAAGAAACCAGTATGGGAGTATTGTGGTATGGTGCATTATCCTGCTGGAAGCAACCATCAGATGGGGTTGTAGCCTCAGATTCCTGTTCTTAGCTGTCTTCTGCTGCTGTCACCCATCTGCTTCAAAGTTCAATAGATGCATTCAGACGTGCTCTTCTACATACTTTGGTGACAAGTGGTTATTTTTGTTGCTGTTGCTTTCCTATCATCTCAAAGCAGTCTGGCCATTCTCCCCTGACCTCTGGCAAGGGATTTTCATCTAGAGAACTGCTGCTCACTCAATATTTTCTCTTTGTCAGCCCATTTTCTGTAAACCACAGAGATGCTTGACTGGAAAAATCTCAGTAGATCAGCAATTTCTGAAATACTCAGACCAGCCCATCGAGCACCAACAACCATGCCATATTCAAAGATACTTAAATTCTTAAATTACCTTTCTTCCCCAATCTGATGCTCAGCTTGAACATCAGCAGGTTGTCTTGACCAGAGTCAAGAGATTAATTAATCTCTTGACCAGAGTCAAGAGATTAATTAATCTCTTGTCTTGTGGTCTTCACCATGTTTACATCCCTAAAGCACTGAACTTGATTTACTTACTTACTTATTTATTTACTTAATATAATGGCTGGTGAGCGTTTATTCATCCATCCAGGTGTGCCAGTTTGTTTATATTTGAGGCTAAATTTCCAAAAAATAACTAAATAAAACCATCTCTACAGCTAAATGCAATGTTGAACTGCCCTGTGAAGTATTATGAAGACACTTGTGAGTCATTTTATTTTTGTGCCTTTTTTTCCTCCATCCTCATTCTGCTTTTGGAGTCATCTTATGTGTGCCATTTGTGGACTGATATATGACTTTTAATCCATTTCAGATTCATGCAAATTATATATTTGTGAGCCTAAGCATTTCACAGGCTCTCAAAAAGCATGCACCTACAGAGTTTACACAAATTTCCCCGACAGGATTTAATTTTGTGAACATTAGATGATATAATAAGGTACTATAATAAGACAAAGAAGGACACAGGGGCATACCAATGTTGACAGAGTCCTCCCAGTCTTCCAGTGTCTCCGTCACAATGAGGGTGTAGACATAAGTCCTGTGCTTTCTGTCTTGATTGTGCTGCAAAGGTTTAGATGAAGAGAAAATCACTTTATGTTTCTAATAAATGACCAAAACAATGACGGCAAAACCTGCAATTAGCTGCAGTGTTTCTTTCACACGCACTACAGGAACTAAATAAATTGATGCTCTGTTCACGGAGACATACAAACACATTAGATGTGGTAGTGGGATGCTTTTATATAGCACTGTATATTGTGACATGAGAATAAATTAAAAATTCATAGCATACCTCAAAAATTCCAAGTAGTCTACCAAGCTTTCCCTTTACACCGGCCTGCACACACAGAGAAATCAGAGTTATACAATACTGTCATAGGTCTGTGTCCACACGTCATCATCTCTGCCATGGTTTACTATTCAGGGACTGATGAAAGTGTCCTTTGTGCTCATAGAGCTACAGTGCAATGAGATTACATGGACTTGCGTCATATATGATCCCAAGTAAGACATAAACATAGTCTGAATGACAATGTCTAGATAAGGGGCTTAACATTACTGCAAATGTTTCCCAGATTTCTTTGGAAATGCACAATAAAATGCACACAGTGGCCTAATGGGCTTTACAATTGTTTGCACAAATAATAAATTCATAAATGTGGCTTGATCCAATTTAAATTGTTAGATTTATGTCTTATCTGTGTCCTGGCACATGTGAGGCGCAGGATGTGGGGCAGCTGGACCCCCTTCCCAAATGTCACTGCCATACTTCAAAGCTGTCAGCACGCTACTATCCATGGCAGAGGTTCACAGCTCACTTCACTGTAAACACTCTGGCCGACCACCAGCAACCTCTTTTCCTAAACCACAGCATGATAAGCTGGCCACCTATGCATCAGTGCCACATATTTCTATCTCTGATCTGGATTTTTGGCTGGTAAGACAGCAGGAGGGCCTTAAACTGTGATGACAACTCTGACGACAACTCTGACAAAGATTTGCTGTGTTCACTTTGAGTTTAATGTGTTTATACTTTGAGCCCATCAAAATGGGTAAAATGGACCCATAAATTATTCTCAGTATGTGATGCTGAGAGACATGAAGACATGAAAAATGACAGTTTTTGATTATCTTACACTTTCAAAGGAGGTCATTTCCTGTGAAAGCAATGTAAAAGATCAGCTGACTAATTCTATATATTAAATTCACACAACTGACAAAGTTCTTCCAAAATTAATAAAGGTAGGCGCAGTTATGTGCAAAACTCACCCTTCATTTCTGTATAGTTTGCTTTCAAGGACTTTCTCGTAATTTTTATGGTGGTCTTGAGCAATAGTTCTCCAGGCTTTCTGAAGGTCTTTTTCAAATTTTATTTTTGACTTTGGGTGCTTTTTACTCATTTTCAGTCTTTGTACCTGACCATTTTCAGAGGAACAGGACAGCTGGGATAGGCTCCTGGATTGAAAAAGCAGAGTGGCCTCCCCAGAGCCTAGACCTCACCATCAATGAAGCAGAGTGGGATCATCTTGATAGAAAACCTAATAAAACGGTAGCCCAAACCCAAAGACGAGCTTTGAATGTCCTTCAAGAAGGACACATATTTCCATGTATGTTCGCATGTTTCAATAAATCACTGCACCTTATTCTCATTTTCCTAACAAAATATAAAGAAATAAGGGGTGGCTCAAGACTTTTGCACAAACCCAAAGTTAGCTTTTAAACAAAAACAGAGATGTGTGTCGCTTCGCACATAATAAAAGAAGTCTTGCCTATTTATACTGAAGAATCACTCCTTCTTTAGTGTCTTCTGTGTAGCACACTTTCTGGCTGGTTTTCATGGCTTCATGTTGGCTCTAAACTACTTAAACTCATCCTGTGTATGTCCTACACATTAAGACTGGGATTTGTGCGTACATGCAAGCTTTAATGTTGTGTCATGACCTGACAGGGCTGTGAAAATGTCTCACAGTCAATGCTGTGCAGTAAAGCAACGGTGATATGAGAATCAGTGTAACAAATGTTTAAAAGTAAACAGTAGCTTTAAAAAAAACTTTAAAGCTTTAAAATTAGTCACTCAAGAGAGACAAAACCAGTTTTCTCCACGTATAGAAGCCCACTATCAATTTTTGCAGAGTGTGTGTAGTCCACCGTCTGATTTCTGAAGTCATTTTGATTTAACATCAGTAAACTGTCTATTCAAAATGATGATTTTTACATAGTCTTTCAAGCTCAAAGTTCAGCTGTGGCACAGGTAGACTGCCTGACAGCCGATCTTACATGATCCCCTAACCGCTGCACTTCAGAGAGAAAGGTCAACCATGCAAGCTCCCCCCACCAGATGCATCACCAAAAATAGAAACCTGAGTTTGGGGGGGACTCTGGAACAATAAACAATTACTAAACTAAATATGACCTTAAGAGAAAGAAAGCGATGGATAGACTGTTGCTGGCAAAGAAGAGAGGTGGGTTAGGAAATGTTTCTGTTCAGGGAACAGTGGGTTTTTGAAGGGGCATGGCTGGCCTAGCTAATGCCCCATTGCGTGTTCAATCAGGGATGAGGCAATCGATGTGCTATACAGCCGCTTGGCTAAACTGATGCGACGCATACTTCCAGAGCACCCTATTTGTTCTGGCTGAGACACCAAGGTTAAAGATTGGGCTGATCATTGAACATGTCTGTGCAGATTAGGAAAAAGGTTTAGTGATTTGTCGGCTTAATGTGTTACATCCAATAACTGGGCCCAGGCGCATGATGTGAGATAAGTAAACAAGCAGTTCTACGTGTGGGAGGTGACTAGGCTTCTCGTGAATGTGTGGGTTGTTTCTTGTTTTTTTCTTCCACTTCAACCAGGTTTCATGTAGCAAATGTTGCTGCCTGTGTTGTCAGGATGTACATGTAAACTTCAAAATTTCAAATATTTTAAAACAGCAGCAGCAGATATGTACATGTCTGATGTTCAAGAGTAACAAGATTTGTGTTGTTGTTAATTTGCATCACATTTCTGATGCAACTAGATGTTTTTTTTTTAATTATCTACATTTCAAGCAGTCGGGAAATGGTCAAAATGAAATACAGCTTACAAAATTAACTCGGGCTTGATCTCAGTGGTGATGAAAATATGATGAAAACAAAAAAAAGTAAATTATATTTTCTAAGGAGTTAAAACTTTCAAACACGCTCATGTGGTCCTCTAAGATCGCTACCTGGGCAGCGTGGCCATGAAAAAGATCCCAGTCTGAAACCCTTTTAATCCGAGGAAAAGCCTTTAGGCCCTGGCTGTGTTTCTCACATACCAGCAATAACTGCTGGAGCTGGGTGGTGATGAATGCAGCTGCTGACATGTATCCAGCTCCTACAAGCTGGTGCCACAGTGCTGCTATACTGTACTATACACCTGTGTGTGTGTGTGTCTGTGTGTGTGCGTGTGTGCATCTGTCAGCAGGGGGTGGAGGAAGAAAGCCCCACTTCCTTATTAGAAAGGGCCCCAGCTGGCCCTCAGCTCTCCTCCAGTGGGAGTTAGTCCAACATTGTGCAGGAACCATTGGTTTTGTCAGGCTATTGGCCACAAAAAGCTCCTCAAGGCAGGCAGCCAGGCTGCATACACACGCACATTTGTCTCTTTCAGGGTCACACACAGGCATGCATGATAGGGGTTTTACACCCCCCCACACTCCCTCACCATGTCTTGTCAGATGGAAAATCCGGATTACCTTTCCCTCCAGTTCACCGGGCATTAATGTCCACTATTAGGTTGTCTTTGGAAGTAGTTCTGTGCCAGAGCACGAATGTCAGATATAATTCAGGTTCACAAACAGCCAGATGAGTGACTAGACAAAACCTCCTAGGGGAATTACAACAAAAACTTAAGAGTCTAATAAAAAGCAGGTAGCTGCTTAAACTCGTATAAAGTGCTGTATATAAAGTTTTTGCTTTTTAAAATAGCACTTCCATAGAGAGGCAGGAGGCCAGGTGATTAGGACAGCTCATTAGCAGTCATGGCTGAATACTACCTGACTTTCAGCTGTTCACACAGGGTTAGGGTTCATGTTCACATTCATGCCTGCAGTTACACTTCCTAAGTCGCATACTCGGACGCTGAGTGGTCTCCATTTGTCAGATGCCAAGACAAGTGACAACCGACCACAAGCTTCTTTGAACTGTGGTGCTGCAGGCTTCTGTGAGCGCCCATCGCTGAAGCTTACCGTCCTGAGCGAGCGGCCTTTAAATTCACAAATGCCTCATTAAAAAAAAAAAAAAATGTGCACATGACCCATCGATATCAGACAGGTTGCACAACAGTGGCGCAACACAGACACCTTCTTTCTGTAACCTCCGTTCAAGTTTATTCTTGCTGTCTTGCAGCTAAAAATATTTCACAAGTATTCTCTCCAGCGGATTGCATTGCACAAATAAGCAACACCCTTATCACAGCCAGCTTTGAGACAACGAGTGTGAGTTGACTATAAGTAAAAAAGACGGAGAGTGCCCAAAGACACGAGGTCTTGTGTAGATTAACTGATTGTTGGCTAAGTTGCAAAATGTCAGGGACAACCTGAGTAGTAAGGTTAACTCAACAAGGCAGATGCTTTGCAATGTGAGTGACAGTCAGTTTTACTATGGAAACATAGTTGCTGGGGAGATATGTTTTAGAGCATCATTAAAGTCATTATATTTTGAATAAAAGTAGCATTTGTGTAGTATAATCTACACATAACAAGTATATTTATGGTGCTGAAGTGCCCAGTTGCAAAACAATCTCTTCCATCATTTTAATGAACGCTCCAGCTTGGGTTAAGCTGTTAAACACATGTATATAATACAAACTGTGGCTCCTCCATTTATCACAAGGTTTAGGATTGTGTTTTGGGAAACAGCATCTCTCGTCTAAAAAGTGTTTAGCATCTCTAGGAAGATGTGAAACTGTTTTAGGAGCAATTTGTGAATATTGTGAGCACCAGAAGCAAAAATTGCTTCCCCTCCACTGTAGTGGAATTGCAGAAAGAGAGCAGAGAAAACCGAGGCGACTAAAACAGAAGCATATCAGCATGAATAGATGAAAGTAAAAGTGAGCGTTCTTTTGTAATTTTGACAAACCAAAGCTTTTGTTTTGTTTGCATACTGTTGTGTGTGTGCTCGTCTGTCTGAAGCTTTATGTTTGGACATGTACTAATGCCACACACTGCATAATTTGTGTGTTGCTGCAGCAGTTGCCTGTAATTATAACAATGTTCTGACTGGATTTCTCAGCTGCAATTCACCCTCCACTGCGAGCCGGATGTGGGGTTGTTGTTGTTTCACTGCGGGGCTAATATCCACTGGGGGGAGCCTGACTGGCCAAACAACTTCCTTCTGGTTTGATAGAGAAATAATTATTTCCTCCAAGCCCCTCCCTCCTTCCACTCCCTTCCTCTTTTACCCCCTCGTCCGACAGGAAAGAAACCCCAGAAATGTCAAATTACTCCAACAGCTTGTTTTCCTTCACACAGTATATTTACATCTCTACAAATTGACATATAAGCTATGATGTAGGCTTAGATGGAGGTGGTGGAGGAGTAGCACTAATCAACAGCTTGATGAATGTTAGCCTCCATGCTACCACCTCCACCCACTCCCTGCTGACTCCCTGTGGGGTTGGGGCAACATGTTTCTTCCTGTCCTGAGACTGGAGGGAGGGTACTGGTGACAGTGTGACTGGCGCCATGTGTGTGCACGCACGCACGCAGGCGCACACACACACACGCACACACACAGTCAGCCAACAGAGATACATAGACTAGCAGGGGATTTGTTTTGCTTTGTGGTTTTGTTTTTCTGCAAGCACAACAGCGTTCCGTTTGTCTGAACCCCGGAGCAAAGCGCACGTGCTGCATTGCTCATGCGTGGTTATAGCTGACTCATGTACTTATCAAAGCACTTATTAGAAGCCAACTGCTCTGTGTACTGTCTGCAGCTCCACCGAAATTAATTCATCTGTAATTTATTTGAAATAAAGACCCCATGCAAATCAGTTTTTAATAAAGATTCATTAAAATGGCCCTTCCAGCAATACCCAGGTACCTCAACAGTTCATGGTGAATATTCTGCATTTACGACCTTTTGGATCACGTCCTCCGTCTCCCTCGGCTCCATCTTTTTTTAACAATTCTCCACTGTGCACTTGTCACAATGGAGAAATGCCAAAAACTGTGTTTTAAATTAAAAAATGTATTTCATCCCGCCAGGGTTTGACAAAATGACAAACAGGACCTAATATCTGTGCTATAGTACTAACAACATTACACAATATTTAGTTTTTATTACGGCAATGCAAGAGTGGGTGCATGATAATAAACCTTCCCTCACACGCAAGTACAATAAATATCAAGCATCCCTCCACTGGGCAGCTATCATTTTCTCTGATCCTCCAAAAAAAAACTACAGAGTATGTGCATTGACATCTGTTTGATCTATTTGACCACAAAAACCTGATATTTGAAAAAAAAATGTGAAAAGAGTCATTTATAGGTGGTTGGAGACCATGGCACAGCCAAAATTATTGCAACTGTGTGCAGTGGCTGCCTTTGCACTGGTGGCCAGTCACAGTCAGGTGATATCTTCAAAGCAACGTTGGTGCACTAAGATGGCAAGAAAATGGCAAGAAAGCAGAGTCAGTTTGCTATCAGTCTGCCATTGATTGGGGTCACGTTGGCAATTACATGCAATCTGCATGTGGTCATATGGTGGCTGACTATGATAAATTATCGAAAATCTGTGACCGTCTGCTACAAATCTGTTCACACTAAGTAGTGAGATTCAGGGTCCAGCCAGAGCGTCGTAGATTTGACACAGAAACAGTGATGCAGTTATTGCAAGGCAGCAAATACAAAATGCCGCAGGTGCTCGTCAACTTTGCTTTTATACAGGATTTAAACCCATATAGGATTTTTAAGACCAATATTAATATTTGGTGACACGTGCAAATGCTTTGCAATCTAAAGTCTCAACCTCAGGATTGGTCGTCGTAGCTACTTACAATTACAATCGGTCTCTGGATTTAAAAAAATCAATGCAATCAAACACTGTTAATGTATCATATTTAAGGTGCTGCACCTGTGCTCCAATGACCAGGAGAAAAGGAATATGGAATATGAGTATTGTGTTTATAAAATAATGAAATAAAGCAAAATAACAAAATGCAGAGCTATTCCTTCACTAGAAATTATAATAACACAGGGGAAAAAGTTACTCAATCGCTCTCGCCCAGCTGTGCCTCTGATTCATTCCTGATGCCTGAACCAAGCAATTATTATTCCTCACAAGTTACACATCAACCTAACCCCCCTAAACATGACCCAATCAGAGGGAGGGCTCTAACGCTGTACAGGTCCCGTAGAGACTTTTCAAAGTAAAAGCCATCCAGAGCATCACACATTGATTGGTGCCAATTTTTACTGTCTTGTTTTTGGGAAAAACATGACTACAGCTACCTGTATGCTGTTAAAGAGCGAGTAACTTAATTGATGAGTTATGCTAAAAAGGAGCTTTAAGGAGTGAATGCTGGACCAAAACACGACTCCAATATTTCAGCCACTTGTCACAGAGTGAGAACATTCTGTGGTTAAAATTGTTTTTAGGGGTAAATAAGTAAACCAAGGAGATTGGGTGGTACAAATCCACTCACCCCCTCCTACCCATCCCATATTCTGTTACTTACTCATGTTTTTCATGTCTATCATTCCTGTGCACTAAAAGTCATCAAGTAAAATAAAGACAGCTTAAAGAAGAATATTTCAATTTAAAGTCTGCTTGTTTTTCTGCCAGAATAAAGTTCATTGTTCAACACTTTCTATGAATGTTTCTTTTTCAAATTATCAATGCTTGATGCAGCTTCAAAACCACTGGATGTCATTGTAAAGGCGTGTGTGTGCTGTCAGCACATATTAAGATTTTCACCTGCCATTTCTCAAGCTTTATTCCCACTGTGAATGGATAACCTTGAAAAAGCACGAGCAGCAAATATCTCAACAGATGTGCAAGAGACGCTGGAGCGCACAACTTTACTTTTCAGAATAATGGTTCTACTTTAGGCCACGACTTCTCAAGTTGGATAACAGTTTTTTTGTATTTTGACCTCTCCACTTCTGCAATGAATCTGTTCTCACTGTTAAAAAAGGGAAAAAGTAGATTTTCTTCTGAACTGTGGCTGCAGTGAAAAGCAGCGCACACCAGAAATATCCAGGTAAAGTGTCTCAAAACTGTAGTCAAGTAGTGAAAGTACTGAGTGACTTTCACTACAACTATGTTAACTATCAAAGCAACTAGCATTAGCATTTTAGTCATATTTGCAAAGCTCTTCTCAATCTGATTTATTAAATGTCGGCATTGGTGCTCATTGTACATTCTGTTTGACTTGCTGCTTTTGATGCCTGAGATCAACCGTAACATCAATGGGAAAAGTCGACCCTCTGTACCTTGTGACCAGAGCGGGGAAAATAATGGTGTTTCCCTTTAGATCGCACCTTTCATCTCTCATGATTGTGTGTGAGGGGTGCATGCAGTTTCATTGAACCACAGGCTTTAGACTCCCACATTTACTTGTGTTAGTGACTAGTATGTGAGTGTTTGAAGTCAACAAGAGGAAAAGTGACTAATTAGCTGGTTAGCTTGGCAGCTGGATGGAAGTTTTTTCATGTGAGGTAAACACATATGAAGTAACACCCCACAATATTCCTGGCATGTGTTTAAGATAACTCTGCTCCTGTTTATACAAAGTGTCATAACATTTACAAAAGCAGTTTCACAGCACAGCGCAATGTACACTTCTTTGACACAGCAGAGCAGGGAGCTAAAAGTGTGCGCACGAGCGCGTGTGTTGTTACTCACACATACTTCAGCAGAACTGCCTGGACTTCCATCCCTGAGGAGTTCCATCTGCAGGCGGGAGCCAACGAATCTAAACACACATAATCGCACATTAACAGAAAACACTAAAAGGTGAGCTCATTTTAACGGAAAGCAGAGTGGTCATCTGGCAGCATCACAGTGCAACGTTCACGCCGCACATGCTAGCACGTGTGCATCAGCAGCGGCTTGTCCAGCATAATCCTGGTAATCTAGACAGTTTAGATAGCAAGTTAGATTGATCAACGCATCAAGGAGGAGTTAGGGAACAGATACGTGTATGTGCCATGATCATTATAGTAAGAGGATACAGAGAGCCTCAACAGTGATATCTGCAGGCAAGAGGCAGCAGGGCAGTTGGTATGAGCGTTGAGGGCAGCGAGGGCAGTACAGAAAAGGATGATGGGAAATGAAGGGCAAATTAACCAACAATGGCCTGAGGGTTATTTCGGCCTGACATGACATTCAACTTGTTTAGTGAACAGTTAATGAAATGCACAGAAACATCAGGCACCATCTCTGTGCAGTCTCCATGACACGCAGGTGAGCACAACAAAGACACACATAAGTGAGCACATGCAGTCTCTCTCTCTCTCTCTCTCTTCAAGGCAAACAGCTAATACTAAATAGATTAAAAAAAAACAATTTCAGTGAATGTGTATGCACAGAGTTGGCTGAATTATTGTTCAGTCCAGCACTGAGTCTTACACATCTTCAGGGCGGGACCTCTTCCATTAATTTAATACACTTTCACTTTATTCCTGCTTGTCTGTTAGTGAGCAGCACACGTAAAATGAGGACATCCTCAACCAGAACACCCTGAATGCAAGACTGACGCTGCGTTCTCTCACTCAATCGTCAGATCTCCGTATTGTACAAATGTGATTAACTTCTGTAAAGAGATGGAGTATCTTATTATAATGTAACATGACATTTGAATTAGGCTTTTTGAAAAAAGTCAAAAATCATTTTTTCCCTATTACAGTTATTTTTTTCCTTCTTTTTTATATCATGCAGTAGCCAGCTACTTGTATTAGCCGGTGCTAACATCAAATCAACACTTGGCTTCCCGTAGCAGCCCTGAAGGACTAACAGAGAGTGGATTTGGAGCCTGCCGGGAAGGATGGAGAGCCTTAGACCTCCCTGCTTTAACAGCGTGGACTAACTAAGCTGACTCTCTCAAAAACATGGTTCTTTATATATTTGTTCTACAACACAAAGGCTGGTTATTTGTTAATTAATTAGTTGGGTTATTATTATCATGGGCTACACAGAAATACACAGTGGTGTCTGTCCCTCTGAACCATTTAAAGGGCCAGTTCGTCCAAATGACCAAAGCCTACTATATGCTGGATGCTGACAGGCTTCAAATATTCATTTTCATCCACAGCCCACAGTAATTGTTTTTTAGAAATCTTGCAAGCTATTGTTTTATGGCTTAAGTTTACATTGTGAAGTAAAAGTGAAGATACCAAATATTATAAAATAACATGAAGCAATGAGATGATTTTCCTTCTGTTCTCAATTTTTTTCAGTCATCAGCCACCAATGGTGTGCATATACCCGATACGTATGGAGAATCAGAATGGAGAATCCTGCAGATTCTTGCACTTATTTTAAATGCTGACATCATCTGAGCTTCAGCTACCGTCTTTGTCTGGGGGGCGTTACACTTAAATAACCTTAGTATCTACATTATCCACAATATTCTCTCTAGGAGAGAAAAGCAACACTGAATGACTCAAGAACATTTTGATCTTGAAACACTGCAAAGTGAACAGTGATCCACGAAAGCTTGCACTCAAAAACAGTATGTACTGTATACCTAGTATTAAGATTGCATGAGGGCCAGCCTGCATCAAACAGGCTTCATGAGAAGAATTTCAAGAGATCAATAATGAACTTTAATGTGAACTCACAGCGGAGCTGTGCAGATTAGAAGATCTCAATAAACTGGGTCGTGGTTGGTTGGAAAAGAAGGATTTTCTGTACTTAATGAGGTAGATGATGGTAAAATGATGATGCAAACCCTTTGCACAGCCCGAGTGCAGATGAAACATCAGAATTTTCATTGATATACAAATACTGGAATCTGAGCCCTGTGATGGTGGACCTTATCATATTTTTTCCAACATTATCTTGATGTTGAATTCTTTACTTTACACTACATATTAGCACTGCCTTACAGCAAGAAGGTTCCTGATTTGTAGCCTGTCTGTGTGGAGTCTGCATGTGCTCTCTGCGCCTGTGTGGGCTTCCTCCCGCAGCCCAAAGCCATGTATGATAGGTTAGCTGGTGAGTCTAAACTGTCCGTGGATGTGAGGTGCTTAGAGTGAACTGTATGAATGCATTGACACATTCGAGCTTGTGATCTAAAGTGCTTTGAGTATACATAAGATTAGAAAAGCAAGACCTCCTAAAAGTTAGCCCAACCCATGGGCTCCATTTTTTGGCATGCATTTTGAGAGAGCAGTTAAGTTCAGTTCGATTTCTGGAAGTTCCTGGGATCGGGTAACAGCTCCGCTGAGAAGGGTTGGTGAAAATGGACTGTCAATTCAATTATTTATAAACTCACTAATTTCACTATCAATGCAAAAATGAAATTATATCAAAATTCTGCCTTCATTGTGCTACAGGCATGGCCTTCAGCCACAGAAACGCGTTTATATGCTTCTGTATGAGAACCAGCTTGTTCACGCTGATACTGCTGAATGATGCTGGGTATGCTGTTTAACATAGTTGTGTGAGGAGACCTAAAATAAGATCTCCATATATTTGCTTGCCTGCAAGAAAAATAACTCCCCACCCCAAACAATACATGTATCTTTGTGAATTAGAAGAAAAAAAAAACACAAGTGGAATCATTAGACATTTGATTTCACCATGTTTAACAGTGACAATGGGTGCTGTGTGCACTGAGGTGCATCTGTGGGATGGAGAAGAGAGTGATAACAGGGCTGACGGCAGCAGCTGTTTGTGACGTGGTCTAGGTGGGTGAGGTGGCAGTGGTAGTGGGGGAGGGGAGGTGGGTTTCGCAGGTTACCTGAGCGTGGAGCGAGGAGGGGTAGGTGAAAGCGGGTGGAAGGGCCGGCGACAGCTCCGCCGGGTACAGCGGGTATGAGGCCCACACGTCTGGGCTGCTGGGATATAGAGCAGGCACTGTGAGCTCATCTGTGGAAAGAAGAAGAGGAGGAGTGGAGTGAGGAGAGTGGCAAGTGGATGGGTGAGGTGGCTAGAGAGACAGAGTGGAGGTGGCGGTGATAGTGGAGGTGCACGCTGGGGGAGTATCAAATGTCTGAAGTTGCATCCTCGTGACCGCATAAACAGAGAGATGATTTTTAAGCAGTTTTCATCAGTTTTAGGAGATGATTCTGTCCGTGTGGATTTTATGTCCTGTACGCACTGAAATTTGACTTCATTTAGATAAAGTTTAAGAATAACTGCCCAAAGAAGCTGAGATGGAAGACTCGCTTCAAGGACTGTGCTGAAACCCCCCATTAACAAATAGTGTTAACGTTTAAAGCTCATTCAGGTGTTGATTGAACCAAAAATAGATGAGAATAAGAGATTTTTTTTTTTTGTTCATGATCTAATTAGAATTAAATGGCCAGGCTTCTGGCAAAAAGATTTTATTTTCTGCATTTGGTTATTGTTCCCCAAAAGAAAACCCAAAGTATGAAGTGACAGCGTGGCCCACAAACGGAGACGTGAGCTGAATCGTTACCTGCCCTGGTAAAGGGGTTGCTAATCACCTCAATTAAGGCTATGTAGATAAATCAAACAATCCCCTCGTTACTGACATTAGTAACACCTGTGTTTACTTCTTGCCAACAGGTGAGAAAGACACTCTAACAGCTTTGGGTGTTTATCTGCTTCATGCAGATAAGAATGAGCCAATGTTATTTTTTTTCTATTGCTTTTTTATTTTTCTGTAAAAAAAAAGTTTCTCTCAAATCTTCTCAAATCTACATCTGTTAGCATGTCTGTCTATGTCTTTACTACCTGCACGCCTTAACCAGCACTGCTTCAAATGCTAAGAATTATCTGAGATGGCTAGAAACCCCACTAATGCAGTATTTTCCTTCTGGACCTGGATGCAATTAAAAGTATCCGCCACCAACTACTAACTACTTGGTTAAGATGCCAAGGAGTTAAGAGAATAATTTAGATCAGTTAAGAGGCCACTTAACTCTAAAAAACATAACTACAGGTAATAAATACAGCTAACTGTACTGCATTTATTGAATTTGGGGATGTTTCTGCTCCAACAACACCCATGATAGCCTTAAATTTGCCAAATGAATTACGTTATGTTTGTTTACTACAAAGCTCTGACCGTTAGGTTTTTAGCTTTAGTATTTAAAGGATTCATATAAGACCCTTTTTATGAGTCAACCTAAAAATGTTGCCTTTAACCAATTCCGTGAGCTAATATTAGCTTTATTAGCTATTTACGTACATATAGCTGGAACTGTCATCATTTTATCAGGAAAAATGATGGCCATCGGCTATAAGTGCTTTTGTCCAGCCATTTCTGAAATCCACGACATTTAGTTTCACTAATTATAAATTTCAAGGGGAAATCTTTTAACGTGATCAGTGCAAAATGTACATGTATTATGCAAAAATCTTCTTGGGTATAGCAACAGTAGCTAAGAACGGTCATTTAGACTGTATAATTACATCTCATACTTCAGGAGAGGTTGAGAGGAAACAATGTCAGACATCATGATTTACTCGCTAAGTCAAGTGCAAAGTGACTGTGAAAAATAGAGCAACGGTGCATGAGTGAAGAGACGGTGCGGAGCCGTACAGAGCGAGTGCACATTTAAAAATGCAGGAGAAAAAAAACACAGCAGCTCATTGGATAATTAGCAGATAATCTCGAGGAGCATTCCCGTGCTCTCCGTGCCTCCTGGTAACCATTTATCCAAGCATGATCACAAAAATGGCTGATTTAAACATCTCTTATCAGGAAATGACAGCAATTTCTCTCCTAGTGATTACGTCATGGTTTCATTAATCGTTTCCTTCCATTTTTCTCTGGGGCCTCAAGTACACGCCCTTTCTCTGGCTATAAAAAAATAAAAAAAGATCCAAGATAAAAGCAGCTCGGTCATTCAGGAAGAATGTACTACCACAGCTGGCCTATGTTTAACCATCAATAGCTGATTCTTGCAAAATCCTTAACTCTAGGAAAAATATTTAACTACAGGGGAAAAAAAGGTCCATGGTCACAATAGCAAATTACATGCACACACTGTAGTTAGAGACCTTGACTCCAAGTTCTTCGAGTAAGCGGTTAAAGCTGAACATGCTCTGTTAATGAATCATTGATCTAACAACCCATCAGTTAACGCATCACAAAGACGACTAGCGTTACGCGCCTGCAAAAAACACACGTTTTACTCAGGGACAAATACGTAACTGTTTAATTGAGGGGCAAACAAAGCAGCATTCAATTAAAGCAATCTGCAGCAGACTCAACAATCTCTTTTTCATGCACAGTAACAACTAAAGCACCTCTATTACAAGAACAACAAGAAAATCCTAAAAGGAAACAGCTGTCCACCCCAGTACAGCCAGAGGAAGCAGCAACGCAGACGGGCAATGTAAAAAGTAAGACAAACTTGGGGACAAGCGGGAGTACTCACATGGGTCTCTGCTTATGAACTGTGGCCCAGGGCTCTGCTGGGAGGGAGGGGGGTTGGGAGTACCGACCAGCTTGTTTTTGGCCATCTTGGTGTTGGCCTTGGCGAACTCCAGCCGCAGAGTTTGGGGAATCTCTGGGTCAAAACGTACCCCCTGAGATTAATGAGAAAGATGTGTTAGTGCAAATATTGTTAAGTGGAAAGCTTTAGTCCACACTTCTAGAGCAGGTGTGTCAGAGCAGTGGGAGTGACAGAGATGGACAAATCTTTAAAAAGTAAACATGAAGCATTTTAGTTCTGCGACTGAATTGTGTCACGATTCAATAATCGAACTCTGAATTCTGCCATATTTTATATTTAGGGGTTTTGCTTGAATTATATTCTGTGTTTTCAGCAGTATCCAGGTAAATTGTACTGTTTACTTTATATTTTACAAGGTTTCTACAAAGCTGATAGCTCAGATTAGTCTGAAAGCCTTTTGCCTCTAGCCATAATTGATTCCCGCATAAAGTTTTTATGCGTACAGTATAATAATTTCTCAGTATAACTACATATAATCAAATTTATTGTGGTTATGATTAAAGCAAGAGAAGCTCGTGTTCACAGTTAGCCCTCAGAAGGAGTCGAAAAGCCCACCCCAGCATTTCCCTGCAGGAATCTTCAGCAGCAAAGCACAGCAATCCTTCTTCAAGCTTACATCAGTTTACTAATGGTTTGGCAAACAGGCTGACCAAATAAATAAGTGTGCTCACCAGTAAACTAATGATGTTGTAAGTAATAGGCAGACTCGCTGTCTTGTGCTGGCTCTAGGTAGTGACGAAGCAGACTAATTTAGTCCACAGCAGTTATTAGATGGCGCGTACAGTTTCCACTGCTGCACTTCCTGCTTTGTTGTCTGTTGCTTAGATTTATCTGGAATTGTCACTTTGTCCACTTTTCATCATGTGAATTTCACAATACAGTTTACTGTAGAGATCTTGGCGTGGCGACATTGTTTTCATTTGTTTGGCCTTTGACGCCGGCTTTTATTCTGAGCGACACATGCAGTGGGAAATCAAAACTTGATGACACAAACCTGGCTGGCGCATGATGTCATTTACAAGACAAGCAGACAAGCCACAAGGCCCTCTCTATGCTCCCCGCTGAAGTGCAATGTAATTTAATATCATGACATCAAATACCCTGACGTACAGCAAGAATCACTGCTTAGAGTGAGCCAAACATTTTGGCAAATTCTTAACATGCCATTGCTGAAAGCTCTCTGACGTGCCCCTGCTCGTGACGAGCCAAAAAAAAAAGGTTGTTCTTCCACTAGATGTTCATCAAATTTTTCGTCTTTGCCGGAGAAAAAGAAAGAAAGAAAAGAATCAGGAATGTGGCATCAACAAAGTTTCTGTGTCTTTGCTTTGCTTGGACAAAATAAGGCAAGGAAGAATTCTACCAGGACCATAAACACCCCTGAAATTAACCTCATTTGACTGCCTGTAAACGATACAGAAAAGCACGAAGGTCAGATCAATGGAGGAGAAAAGCAGTCAGGAGTGCAAGTTCTCTGCAGCAAACGCACGAGAAGCAGCGAAGACGGGCTTCTCGGCTCATCCCTGCAGGCTCGGGCGAAGCAAAGCTGAAACAAGCGAGGGATGACTCTTCTCATGAAGGGGAGGGAATTAACTAGGATTGCCTCGGCTCAGTGCACTCGCGGCTTCTGCCAGCAGAAGCTGCAGAGGTGTAATAAGGTACAAGGGTATAATGAGGCCTGAGCATGGCTCTGCTTGAAATGTGTCAAATATCTACCTTGAAATGTCTTTTTATAACATCTTCTGCATGAAGAGCTTTGATTATGATTGCTGGAATGCTGCTGCTGAAATAATTCAGATTTGTTTTAGAGGCTCACAGTTTGGAGGAAATGCAACAGAACTACTATGATAGGAAACAAATCCCCAAATTCTCCCACAGTTTTCTGTGCCTTTCCCATATTTCAATATGCAGATAGATGTTTGCAGAATCTGGCTTATCTCCATATGACCCCTGGGACGTAGCTTTCCACGAAAAACAAGAGTGTTGAATTCTCAGCCCCACTGAGCGAGTCTACAGAAACACTCTCATTGTTGTTGGCTCATAATAAGATGATAATTTTTATCCTTTCTTCAACTCTCTGCTCTGCCTTTTGATGAGCGCCGATATCTCAGCGTCTGAAAGTTGACGGACCACTCGTGCTGTCACGGCCGCACTTTAAGAGGCCGATAAAAGAGATCCGTTTCCGTGACAGAGACATCAACAAAAACTTAAGAGGCGATCGGAGGGGCGGCATATACAGAGAAAAAAAACAATGGAAAAACAAAGGTGTGAGATAGGCGGCGTTCGTTAACTGTCTGCCTATACTTTGTTTCAAGAGAGCTGAACAAAACCCTGTGAGGATGGGCTGTGCTCTATGAGTCTGCCTCATCAAGGCTTTCTACTGACCAGCATTCTGAAATAAGAAAGATTAAAATTAAACCCTAGATCAATATCTTCTATTTATATGTGGAAGAATGTCTAATTTTCTCCGGACCTTGCAGGATCCCTTGCACAGCTTAAAGTAAAAAAAAAAAAAAAAAAAAACATTGGTTTTTTTTTTTCAAATATGAACACG